>OY992877.1:135054121-135336166 GCA_963921405.1 Cepaea hortensis
TATACCCTAGCACCAAATGTTACATACAAACGCATAAAAACGCACCCCCGGATAGCTATGCGTTTTTTTTTTTTTTTGAACATTATATATATATATCTTATATATAAATTAGGATCTCCGTCTGTCTGTCTGTCTGTCTGTATGTATGTATGTATGTCCTTTATGCGCTCGCGAACGGCCCATCCGATTGAGATGAAATTTTCTACACGCCTTCCTTTCATTCCAGCGCAGCCCACTGTCATAGTTTTTTAGTGTGAAATTGGCTGCTTGCCCAATATTATTTCATTTTTCATTTTCCATTATAATTTCATATATCTCAGGGGACCTAACTCTGTAAAAGTTATTTCAAGGGGCATAACTTTTCTGTATAACTTATAGTCATATTGTGGCATCGTTTTCAAAGATTTATAAACTCTTTGTCCATAGTTATGTACCGGCATATGAGTTATAATAAATAATGATACAATCTGTAAGGCATTTTCAAAGTTTTCATAAAAATAATGCACAATGCATAACATTGTAACTCATCTTTTTTTTTGCTTAAGAAGTTACTGTAGTCATGCAGGTGGTTAGAAAGAGTTTTAATTAAAAATAATGGATGGTGTGTGGAAGGACATTCTTTTAAGTTACTTTGTTTTTGGTATGAATTTAATGAGACGCTACCCGCCAGGAGCTGGACGAAGCCACGCCGGGTCAGATAGATAGACAGACCCACCTTTTCGCTGCAGTTGTCTACTCCTCCTTTTCCTTCTTCAAACCACTACATTCAATATTGGAGTACCACAAGGCTCTATTCTTGGCCCTCTATTATTTGCCATATATATTAACGATCTACCTTTGCATCTTTCATCGTCCTGCGATCTATTTGCAGACGACTGTACAGTGTACACAAACGCTGAAAACTGTATTTTACTGGAGTCGTCTTTACAACAAGAATTAAATAATGTAGTTAGGTGGAGCTATTCAAACCGTATGCAAATTAATATCACTAAAACAAAATCAATGTTATTAACAACCAGACAAAGACTTCAAACTCTAAGCTCACACACATCACTTCAACTTCACATCGATAACATGCCAGTAGAAAGTGTAATTGAGCACAAAACATTAGGCCTAATCATTGATAGAAACCTAACCTTTAATTCCCATGTTCAAGCGCTCATTAAACAAACAGCGAAAAAAGTCTACCAACTCGCCAAAATTAAAAACTTCCTTGATGAGGACACAAGGAAACTATTCTATACTTCTCATATTCAGACACACTTTGACTACTGCTCTACAATCTGGGACGGTTGTTCTAATTCAAACACCAAGCGACTTTACTCACTCCAGAAACGGGCCATGAGTCTAATTTATAGCAAACATTTATCTGACAATCCCAGCCTGTATAAACGCCTTCAGTTGCTACCACTCCGCAAACGCCTGCTTTTCAATAAAGCTAAACTAATTCACAAAATCTTGCATCGGAATGCCCCAAATTACCTTTGGCCATTGTTTAAATATAATGCTAGACACAGTAAACGTTTAAATATATTACACATTCCGAAGCCTAGGATTGACTTATACAAAACAAGCTTAACGTACTCTGCAGCTCAGCTGTGGAACAATCTTCCACAAGAAATAAAAGACATCACCAATCCTTATTCATATAATCGCAAATTACTCGAACACTATCTCAGTACGGATTACCTTCCCCCATAATAATAGTGATAATAATAATAATAACAAAACCCTAGTATAACAGCCAGTCCCCTTTTGGTAGGCCAGTATATTCCACATGGCTAATAAGTGTCTGACCATTATCTAATGTTACTGTATCGTGTAGTTTTGATGTTCGCATTTTGCCAATGCTTTTATTATGCATAAGTTTTATATTGTTGCTGTTCTCTGTTAGCCTTGAATGACGTGTGAATGAAATAATGTATGGAAGAGAGTGATAGAAGGGCAGAATGTTAGACGGGCCTGCGTGCCCAATTCTTAACCCTTTGAAAATAAAGTTTGTTCGTTCGTTCGTTCGTTCGTTCTTCTGCTGATGCTGCTGCCGCCGCTCCATTTACCCAAGTTAATTGTTGGGGAAGATGTAAAGATCTTTCAAGTGCTCTTTCTAATGCTTTTTGTAAGTTGGTCTTCGTTTATCTAAGGTTGTTCTAACTGCAACCAATAAATGATTAGACAGACAGGCAGACAGACAGACAGACAGAGAGGGAGGGACAGACAGACAGGCAGACAGACAGACAGACAGACAGACAGTCGGGAACGGGAACTTATATGACTACTTATATGAATTACTGATCAGAGACATTAGACGTAGACAGTCACAATTTTTTGGGCATGTTATGAGAAGAAATGATTTGGAGAACTTGGTGACAACTGGTAAGATCGAGGGGAACAGACCAAGGGGAAGACCTAGAAACAAGTATCTGGATGGCTTGGCCTTGTGGCATGGTCGAGACAAAAACACGGAACTGATCCACGACTCTGTTGATCGAGTGAGATGGCAGAACATGACCGCCCACGCTTACCGGCATGGCACATGATGGATGGATATGAATTAAATGAGATGCTCGCCATCAGGGGCTGGGCGAAGCCGGGCCGGATCAGACAGACAGACAGACAGACAGACAGACAGACATATAGACAGACAGACAGACAGATAGATAGTCGGGAACGGGAACGGGAGCTTATATTACTACTTATATGAATTAAATGAGATGCTCCACACCAGGAGTTGGGCGATGCCGGGCCGGGTCAGACAGACAGACAGAAAGACAGACAGACAGACAGACAGACAGACAGACAGACAGACAGACAGTCGGTAACGGGAACGAGAACTTATATGACTACTTATATGAATTAAATGAGATGCTCCCCACCAGGGACTGGGCGAAGCCGGGCCGGGTCAGCTAGTACACACACACATATATATATATATATATATATATATATATATATATATATATATATATATATATATATATATATATATATATATATATATATATATATATATATATATATATATAATAGGAACGAAAATACAAAACCTCACAATGTACATTGTTTCTTTATACCAAAGATAAGTACAAATACAGTTATCTGACGACCTTCAGTCTTGCAGAGCTAAAAATAGATGCAAAACAGCTGTGGCAACTGTAGCCTTCTGCAATCTGCTGATCACCTAAATCATAACCACCGGTAACAAATGAAAGCGGCGTGAATTCTCATCCGGGAGACTTAACAACACATGAAATAAAGTAGATTAGTATTGGAATGGTCTACTTACCTGCCATAGTCAGCTGCTATATCTTCTCAAATGCAGGGCAGAATAAGTCGATGTATTGAATCTCCGACGTGTGTGCTTGAACGGTAACCGTTCTGGGTTAACCCTGCACGTAAGAAAACCAGGTAGATGTGCAGCCAAGGTGCCTGGTATAACGCTTCTTACACACCAGAAAACACATCAGCGAATAAATCCTTCTCGTTCACTCCCCCCCCCCCCCCCCCACTCCCCATCTGAGAACAGTTACTGCTCATGCAACATGTGTTAATCTCCTTATACTGTTGCACATGCGCGCGTGAGTACTGACATTGTTATTAACGGTTACAATTACCGCTACAAAGGGTGTGTTACTACTTTCTTGTATTCTGGAAGTGAAAAATAACATAATATATAATATATAATAACATAGCATAACAACTGTTGGTGATCACTACTACTACTACTACTACTACTACTACTACTACTACTACTACTACTACTACTACTACTACTACTACTACTACTACTACTACTACTACTACTACTGCTACTACTACTACTATTGCTACTACTACTACTACTACTACTACTACTACTACTACTACTACTACTACTACTACTACTACTACTACTACTGCTACTACTACTACTACTGCTACTGCTCCTGCTGCTGCTACTACTACTACTACTACTACGACTACTACTACTACGACTACTACGACTACGACTACTACTACGACTACGACTACTACTACTACTACTACTACGACTACGACTACTACTACTACTTCGACTACGACCACCACCACCACGACCACCACCACCACGACCACCACCACCACCACCTCTACTACTGCTACTGCTACTGCTGCTGCTGCTGCTACTACTACTACTACTACTACTACTACTACTACTACTACTACTACTACTACTACTACTACTACTACTACTACTACTACTGCTTCTGCTACTGCTGCTACTACTACTACTACTACTACTACTACTACTACTACTACTACTACTACTACCACCACAAACAGCACTACCACCAGCATCACCATCGTCGCCGCCGCTGGCATAACAACTATCACTTCTACATCTTTTGTTGGTGTAATAAGTGTGGTCTTTGAATTCATGAAAGTGTTGTGAATGGGTTAACACATGTTATTACTTTCTTCCTTTCTTCTGGGAATGTCCACTCTGCCACAGCGATAGACACTGGAGATCATGTTCACTAAATCTCTATGTGATCTCAAATTTTAATGAACTTGTTTTTTCCAGTATTATTGTTCGATGTCCAGCAGTTTCTTCAGTTTATCCACACTTTAAACCCACCAAGCTTTTGTCACATTTTACTGCTAGCCCCTGATTTGTTGAATTTATCTATTTTCAATTACTCCATCCTGATTTGCACCTTTTTATTTTTCTTATGCCAAATTGATATTTCCCATCTTTTCCTTCTTATGGTTTGTGCCAGTATATTTTCCATCCATCTTGCTTGGTGCAAGTTTTATTTCCTATCAATCTTATGTGTAGTGCCGATTTTATTTCACATCTACCTCATTTTCCATGCTAGTTTTATTTCTCTACTTCCAATGTTTGGTGCCAATTTTATTTCCCATCCGTTTGTATGTTTGGTTCTCGTCTTTTCCCCCATCCATCTAATGTTTGATGCCAGTTTAATTTTTCATAAATTGTACGTTTGTCACAAGTTTTGATCTTGTTCCTTAGATTGCAAGAACTGTATCAGTGTCCTCTCAACTCTTAAAGAAGCTTCGTATCAAAGCCATCTTGTCCTAAGATTACGATGTTAGTGAATAAATAGCCGCAGTAATTCGATGTTCCATACTTTTCCTGCTTCTGTCAATGAGACATTATTTTATTATCTACCCTCTAATGTTAAGGACAATGTTTTAATATGTCAAGGGAGATAATTTTAAAAAACTATTATATTTTTCTTGTCACGAACATCATAAAGAGGCAATTGACATTTTTGGTCACATTATCATCATTATGAGAGAAGGAAAACTGGAGCATATTGTATGAACTGGGAAGATGTTTGCAAAGCGAGATAGAAAACGACAACTAAAGAAGAGTCTTCAACTACTTCCACCACGGCATGGGAAAATGTCAGCATCAAATTAATACATTCTGTTAGAGATTGTGCCGGCTTCCAGGCCAAGAAGTTAGCGACTTTTCTTCGTAATCTCGTAAGTAACGTGACGACGGTGAGAATCAGCAGTGTTTCGAATCGCCTCGGTAACTTACGGGATATGTGAGCCGGCCGCTCAGAAAGCAATGGCAAACTACTAAGCGTAATCTTGCCAAGAAATCAACAATCAGCTGAAAGATGCTGATGTTGACAGCGATGTCCTGTAAAGGATATGCAAACATTGTTTTATAGGTTAGAGATTGTGATATGTGAAACATGACAGACAAAAGCCACTTTGTCAGACATTTGATGTTGATGATGTTTTCTTAGTAAATTTTCATTAACATAAAAAGACACATACCTACATTAATTCTCTAGTCAGAGGTCAGCATGGCCGAATTGATAAGAGTGCACTTTCTTAAACATCCTGTGTGCTGATGCTGAGGCAGCGGGTTCAACCCCTACACCGGTCAGTTGGACTGACTAAAATGTTGACTTGGGGACGTAAATTACAAGTACCTCTGATGTCGGCGTGGGTTTGCTTGACGTCGAGGTACACAAGTAAAAGGGGGAGAAAAAAAAAAGTCACCAGTCATACAGACGAAAACATAGCTAGCTTCATTGCTCTATCCTACAAGTCAGAACTGAAAGTGAGCAGTTAATAATGCTCGTACATTTATCTCACGAAGGGAATTGGTTGGCATGAGTTTGAGCTTCACGTGTCGATAAAGGGAATAGATAACGAGGTTATTGGTTTCACGAGACAACATGAATACGACGCTTGTTAGATATAGATATCTCCTGCCACCTCCCCTACATCTCACCTACTGAAAACGTTCTGCCTCCGTGACAACGCTAAAAAGAAAATGTCCACTTACTTTGGAGGCTGTCTCCCTCTTGTGGTTTCTGCCAATATTGATTCCAAGATTCATTACTACACTGGTGGTGGTTCTATTTGGGTTTTGAAATCATTATACAAGGCAACATTCTTTTGTTGGTTTCTGTCTAACTTAGTTTAAAAAGAGAATTTGAAGGTGTTATATTGTAGATACAATACGTAGAAATGGTTGAAGAGTGCCATGGTTATAAAGAAACATGTGCGTGTATGTCTAAGATGTAACAAACAAAAGCAATTGAGACAATGATGCGCGTACTGGTGTACACATTTGTTTATTATTATTATTATTATTATTATTATTATTATTATTATTATTATTATTATTATTATTACTGGCAAGAGAAGGTCAACCAGAGAGACGAATGGAGACGGATTGTATCTGCAGCAATGGAACCTCAATGGCTCGGAACGCTGAAGAAGATTATTATTATTATTATTATTATTATTATTATTATTATTATTATTATTATTATTATTGTGTGCATATCCTTTACAGGAAATCGCTGTCAACATCAGCATTTTTCAGCTGATTGTTGATTTCTTAGCAAGATTACGCTCAGTAGTTTGCCATTGCTTTCTGAGAGACCGGCTCACATATCCCGTAAGTTACTGACGAGGAGAGAACCGCCACTGATTCTCACGCACATCACGTTACTCACGTGAGTATTCGAGATTACGGAGAAAGTCGCTAACCCTAGGCCAGGGAGCCGGCATTTGTTTATTAGAAACCATAAACATATCACATGCGAAATGAGTCAGTGCTTGAATAATTTCATCAGCATCACGTGTGCCATGTCTATAAGCGTGGGCGATCACGGCCTGCCATCTAACGCAATCATCAGTCTTTGGTCAGGTCTATTATATACGCCATGTGACCAAGCCCTCAAGGTGTTTATCGAGTTTGTCTTCATCATGATCTTTTCTCATCCAGTTTTCGAGTTGTTACTAAGTTTTCAGGTTTATTTCTCCTAACATGCCAACAAAAACTTGACCTTCTACGTCTTAATTCTCTAATCAATTTACCGCTTTCCTCTCTTTCTTAAAGGACTGTCTCATTTCTTTTTCTATATGTTCATAGTATTTCTTAATTTTCCTCAGAAACTACATTTTCTCTGACATTAGATATGTTTTGCATGTCTGCTTATTGTCCATATTTCACATGCATACAACAGCGTACGCTCATTATATACATTTACCACTATTTTACTCACTACAATTGACCGGTTTTCATTGGTGAGTATGCACTGCATCTTGCAAAAGGATACTTTAGCGATGGCAATTCTTCTAATCTTTACAATGCACCTTCCATCAGATGTTATGACTTTTCCCAGAAAATTACACTGATTCATCTGTTTAAGTATGTGTTTATTTACTTTGATGTTGCATTCTGCTATTTCTTACTTCTTGGAGATAACCAACATCTTCACGTTCTTATAATTTAATTCCAATCCTAGTTGCTGTGTAAAATAAAAGTCTCAACTAAATACTGCTGTCTGCAATCATTATCTGCATATATGATATTGCTTATATTATGTTGATGTTGTGAATTGGGAGGAGCGGCTGGCCGAGAGGCTAGAACGCCCGACTCTCATTCGGGAGGCCCGGTTTCGATCCCTCGGTAAGGTGTCGGATTTTTTTTCTGTCTGGGGCAAAAAGAAAATCCTAACCTGCACAGTTCGCGGCGACTGCACTAGCCAGGCGGCCTTTATTCTTCAGACTCAAAGACCCCTCTGCCATACACCGCAAGGTACTATATTGGCAGTAAATGACAGTTGACAGTTGTGAATACATCAACATCTAATTGTTACACAAAGGTGGTTATATACCAGATCCTGTCGTTGGGGTATGCAATGGTAAACCATATCATATTCCACGCCAAGACATATGAGTTGTTGGGGCCAGTACCTTTCTTCATCGTTATTCCTTTCCAGATAATTCCCAGACAATTACGAAAAAATAGCTATATTAACTTCCATAGAAAGAGTAAATTACTTTTCCGCCCTGATATATTCTCGGTGCAAAATCCTTCAGATTCAAAACAGGAATAATAGCACACTCTGCCTTTCCAGACGATGGATAACATGGTAACCAGGTAACCAACATCACAAGTGAAAGACGCATACCAACATTCCCCCAGTACTCTGTTCATATCCTACCACCCACCTCTAACTCAATCCATCCATTTTGTGCCATGCCGTTAAGCGTGGGCAGTCATGATTCGCCATTTCACTCGATCACCAGAGTCGTGGATCAGCTCAGTGTTCCAGTCTCGACCATGTCATATGGTCAAGCCATCCAGGTGTTTACTTCTCTATCTTCCCTTTGTTCTCTTCCCCTCGATCTTGCCAGTCTTCACCAAGTTCTCTAATTTATTTCTTCTTATAACATGTCCAAACATGTTTGACTGTCTAAGTCTAATTTCTCTAATCAGTCTATGATTTTCATATGTTTCTTGTAGGACCTGGTCGTTGGGTTTTATGTCTGTCCATGGTATTCTTTGCGATCTCCTCAGAATCCACATTTACACAGCCATCAGATGTTTTTCACCTTTGCTGCTCATTGTCCAAGTTTCACATCCATTCACAAGTACAGGCTCTATGTAGCGCCTCAACACACTTTCTCTCGTAGCAAATGAAATATTTTTATGGTCAATATGTTTTTTATCTTGCATAACGCTACCTTCGCAATGGCGATTCTTGTTCTAATCTCTTCAAGGCATCCCCCGTCAGATGTTATGACAGTGTTCCGAGATAACTGTACCAATTCACTTGTTTAAGAATATCCTCATTTACTTGTATATTACATTGTGGTATTTCGTTGTTCCTAGCGACGACCATAATCTGTGTCTTCTTACAGTTTAATTCTAACCCTAGTTGTTCATTTTGTGCAACAACCGCATCTACCAAATGCCTCTAACAAATGACATAATAAAGAATGTATTATCTGACATCTATATTTTCCATCTTGAATTGCTTGCTTGCTTGCTTGTGTTCGTTGGCTTGACCTCAAACGCGAAGTCCTGTATGTCGGATGAAGGCATCATGTTGTCCAACATCAGTGTGATGTCATACAGGACCTGAGGTTTGCGTGAGTATCCGTTGTCCCATGTCTGGCTTATTGGTGTGCAGATTGGTGGTTCCTCGCCGTACAGGCAGACACTCTCCGACTTCGGAGGAATATACTGAATTGATTCTTATGACTACGCGTTAGCGACATTGCTAGGGGGCTGCGCTGATAATGCCATGAGCACGGATCTGACGAGGGTTCGGTCCCTACGCTCGCCGTCTCTCTAAGAGAGGGAACGACTGACCACCTACCATCCGTGTACTTAGGCCTACAACATGTGACGGCCCTATCACATCACCGTCCCGTAGCAGGAAACTGCTTCGAGATAATTGTGTGTTTAATTTATTTTATGTCAAAGGCCGACACTCACACTCTTACAGTATTATCTAACACAGCAATAATTGTTTCAATAATAGCATAGGAGTTGAGTTGAGGTGAGCTAAGAACTAACATCACTGCACTCAGGACATTACAATATGCTCGCCGTCTCCTCGTTCAACAGCCAGCGAAGAGTCACACTACTAATCGTTCCCACCGCTATCTGATTGAAAGTTCTCCTGGTCTTACCTCTCGCTGCACAAACTTTGGTAGTTAAACAAGAAATAAACAACCCCTGTTTACACGCCTGCCTGCGTATATAGTAAATGGTGAAAGCTCCATCTGTTTTATAGACTAATAACCTTCATGGTGAAGTGATCAATATCACACTGGACGCTTTTACTTCCCAAGAACGTCCTGGTACATATAAGGTGTAGTTTTAATGAATGTGCAGTATCTGAAAATATTGCCAGTCCAAGTTTTAGATTCACTCTCTGTAAAGTTCACGCAACATAATAGTTAAATACAAAACTTGGACCTGCAATATTTTCAAACACTGCGCAGTCATTAAAAATACACCCTGTATTTAAGGCTGGGTTGACCCCAGAGCTCAAGCCAACTGTAAACGTTCGTCTTGATGCGAATGCTAATCAATGACCACTGGATTGGCAGGCAAGCTTTCTAGCATCCGGGCTAGCGCTACTCCCAAACTCTGGTCGGTGTGGTGTCACATATATACGTCAATTTGATATGTTTTAAGTATATCTGTATATATATAAGTGATTCACTATATAAGTGAATCTGATATGCTGTAAAGTACACATGTGATATTGGCATGCTTCAGAATCATACTTCAATCTGATAGTCTGTAAAATATATACCGTAATTTTATATGGTGTAAAATATATATGTGAATTTGATATGCCTCAAAATACACATTTAAATCGAATATCCTGTAAAGTATATATGCCAGTTGGATATATTCTAAAATGTATGTCAGTGTCATATACTGTAAATATATGCCAATTTAATATGTTGTAATATTTGCATGCCAATTTGATATACTGTAAATATATGCCAAGTTGATATACTGTATAATATATACGTTAGTTAGTTGCATATCCTTTACAGGATGTTGCAGTCAACACCAGCATTTCTTGCTGTTGTGATCTCTTGGCAGGTTTACGTTCAGTAGTTTGCCATTATAATAGGTATGCCAAGTTGATATACTGTATAATATATTATATCAAGTTGATATACACGCCAAGTCGATGTACTGTATAATATATATATTAATTAATTCATTTAGTAGCATCTCCTTTACCGAACCTCGCTCTCATAACAACCTTCCTGAAAATTTCAAGATCACAAGCAAGATGTCCCGCGTCCGATACACCCATATGGAGATAATCCACCACATCCTGCACCCATCTTCTCTTTGGCCTTCCTCTTCCTCTCTTCCCAGGCACCTCTTCATTATTGTTATCTCCAAATTTTATGACGTTTCAAGTGACCAAAATATATCAATTTTTTTTTTGTTTTATCGTCTTTAATAGCCAACCTTCTTCAATATACAGCTCTTGAAGTATGCATGCATTTGTTCTTTTCTTTACCCAAGATATTCTTATTCTGTTAAGATATTTCCCAACTTGTCACAGATAACATTTAATTGAGGTTGAATATTTCTTGTCAATAACGTCATTTCTTTGACCATTTCGTAATTTCTTCCATTCTTATGATGTTGCTCTATTTTAATACAACAATCTTGTATATATTGGTTTTTGTCCTTTCTTATGTTCTTTATTATTTCTCCTGTTGAAGATTTATACTTCATCCTACTGTTATCGGTTTCTCCTTTCTTTTTCAGTGCCATTCGTTGTTTTATTAATTCTAACGCTCATGATGAATCCAGGGGTCACCAAACTACGGCCCGCGGGCCTGATACGGCCTGCGACGTCATTTCATCCGGCCCTCCGACGGTACTCGAACTTGTTTGATATAACGTATGGAACACAAGACGTTGTGATACATTTTAAATGTAAATATTATGTTTAGAATAATAGGAGATCTTCACACGTACGGAGACCTCATAGCTGCAATGTATCTTACATTTACTATTTTCAATTATAAATTATTGTATTTAGATTTTCTTGTTTGATGTAACGTTTGCTTATTTCACGCCATACCAAGTCCTTCCCCGGCTCGTGGTAGCGACGCCTACGCTCTAACGTTACCATGGTTTTCATGGCCACACACACACACACACACACATACACACACACACACACACACACACACACACGCGCACGCATCTTTCCCTCCCCCAGATACGTCCGGCTGTTAACACAGGTCCGGTGGTCCAGAAATATTTACTTCTATTTGCCTGTCATCCATGTTATAGGTAAGTAACAAGGATTTCTTTGACAGTGATAGGTAAGTGAACTACAAGTATGAATAAAGGCAATAAAATAGCAAACATAACATAAAAATGCCATAGAAGCCTCGTGTTATTACGAAAATATTATCCTCAGCTCAGAAGAATTCACCGGTTAAGGTGTTAATCGAGCTGGTCCCTCATTCATTCATTCATTCATTCATTCATTCATTCATTCACTCATTCTTTAATTAATTAATTAATTAATTAATTAATTAATTAATTAATTAATTCAGTAGCATGTCCTTTGCAGAAATCGCTCCCATAACAACCTTCCGGAAAACCTCTCGATAGCTGGTCTCTAGGCCAGTGTTTGTCAACCTCTCTGCTGGAGCAGATCCTTACGCAAATGTTTACGTTGCTCAAGGAACTCTGTGCGATGATCAAAGTGTTTGTCCTACTTTATGTAATAAATCAGATGGACAGAAATGTTGCATTCAGGTGATTTTGGTCTGTGTCGGTGGAACCCCTGGCTGTCACTCGCGGAACCCCGGTTGAAAAACCCTGCTATAGGCTGTTTATTTAGGCCGGCCCTATTTATATATGTTGCTAACCTTTTTATGAGATATATTCTATTGCCAAAGGTACCTATAAACTCTGTATATACCTTTGGTGAGCCGTACCTTCACCAGTGACTCCATGTCCTCTGCTTATCTTGAGTTTCAATAGGATTTTAATTATGTTTCTAATTCAAAGTCTTTTTTTTTTCATTTTCAGATCCCGTGTACTTCACCCTTCATTATGGCTACTAAGAAAAAAAAAATCGGACACCGAGTGTCGCGTTTTCAATAAAGAATGGAGAGTAAAGTACTTCATTGTGAAAACAAAGGACCAGAAAACCTTCATTATGGCTACTAAGAAAAAAAAAGTGGACGCCGAGTGTCGCGTTTTCAATGAAGAATGGGGAGTAAATGGAATGGGGAGAATGGAACAAAGGACCAGAAAACCAGTTGCGTAAAATGCAGCGAAAGTGTTGCCATTTTGAAAGAGTACAATTTTCGGCGTCACTACGACAAAAAACATCTATCAACATATTCAATGTTTTCTGGAAAGTTACGCTCTCAGAAATATGAGTCCATGAAACGTGGTTTAGAAACACAAAGACATCTCTTCACGAGAAAGTTTGCTGAAAATGAATCTGTCACACATACAAGTTACAAAATAGTGCATAAGATGGCAGAATGAGGAAAACCATTTACTGATGGTAACTTCATCAAAGAGTGTATGATGAAAGCAGAAAATGACTTGTGTCCAGAGAAAGCCAATTTGTTTGGGACTATCAGCTTTTCGGCAAGTTCAGATGTGCGAAGATCAGAAGAACTTGGAGAGAACATAGTGCTACAGATTCGCGAGAAAACTAGGAACTTGTGGTATTCTCTGGCGCTGAATGTGTCTACTGATCTCTCGAGTACATTACAACTTCTCGTATTCATTCGTGGTGTCAATTTCGACGTTCAGATAAGGGAAGAATTGGCACCCGTTTGCAGCATGCATAGAACAACAACTGGAAAAGACATGTTCATAGAAGTGCAAACAGTTTGGCAAGACTATAACCTTAAGTGGAATCAGCTTCGAGGTGTTACAGATGATGGAGGAAAATACATGGCTGGAGTGAGGAAGGATTTGATGGGACAGATCAGGACTCAGAAGATTTGCAAATTCTGGACGCTCTGTTCTTACACTGCATCATACATCCTTAAGCACTTTGTGGGAAAGATTTAGATATTTCTTGTGTACTGAAACCAGTCGTTTCTGCTGTGAACATCATTCGGGGACATGCACTCAGTCACCAAAAGTTCCAGGCTTTTCTTGAAGAAATTGATTCTGAATTCTGTGACTTGCCTTATCACACATCAGTGAGGTGACTTAGCAGCGGTAAAGTCCTGTTTTGCGTTTATGAGCTCCGAAACGAAATAAATGTTTTCCTCACTGAAAAAAAAATACAGCTGATCCACAGCTGCCAGATCCTACAAGGCTGTCAAAGTTGACATTTTTCGTCAACACTTCATCCCACATGAATGAACTGAATCTGAAACTTCAGGGAAAGGATAACCTCGTCTGTGATCTCTGCACAATCATCAAAGGATTTCAGAGGATTTTGTTTAAGGCACAATTGGAACGAGAAAACGTTTCTCATTTTAACTATTTCAATCAAAGAGTTTTGCGCTACAATCGTCGAAGATGTCAACCTCGATTATCCGACAAAAAATTCTTCGTGACGTGAAGAAGCATTATTTGAAGAGATTTTCAGATCTTGACAGAATTGAGAGTGACATTTTTCTGTTCCAGAATCCGTTCGATCGTAACCTTGATGATGTGCCAGTTGAACTACAGTTGGAGCTCATTGATTTGCAAGCAAATGACTTGTTGAAAGAGAAGCTCAGAGAAGAAAAACTTGTTGAATTTTACCGCTGCTTACCTGATGTTGAGTTTCCAAAACTGAAGAAATGTGCCGCTGCTATGGCATCAGTGTTTGGAACAACTTATGTCTGTGAGCAAGAATTTTCAAAAATGAAGTATGTGAAGTCAACACATCGAACGAGATTGACAGATGAACATTTGAAAGCAATTCTCTTGATTGGATGCAGCAATTCCAAATCAAACATTGATGATATCTTGAAAGCCAAATACCATTTTCACAAATCTCACTAACATGTTTTGCTGCTTAGTTTGTGACATTCGGATATGTGCACACTAGGTCTGATGTAACTATCTTTTTGCTAACGTCGCCTTCTTTGATAATTTATTTTAGTAAATAAATATAAGTCACACTCACTGAATGTAAGAAAGAGAGTGATGAAATGCTATGTAGAACCAGTTTTGCTGTATGGCAGTGAATCTTGGAATGTAAATGAACAAATTAAGAAGAAATTAGAAGCAACAGAGATGTTATTCCTGAGACGAATGTTGCGAATTCCTTGGACTGCCGGAGTAACTAATAACGACTGCCCGAAACAGGCTAATGACACTAGAACATTATATACAACAATAAGAAAGAGATAAACAGCTTTCTTCGGTCACGTGATGAGAAGAGAGGCATTGGAGAACATTATGACAACTGGAAAGATCGAGGGGAAGAGAGGCAGAGGCAGACAAAGAGAAATTATACTGGATGGATTGAGCAGGTGACATGGAGGAATATCAGCAGCCGAGTTGATTCAGAAAACCAAAGACCGAGATCCGTGGAGAGCCATGAACGCCTAGGCCAGCCGGCAGGACACTTGATGATGATGATGAAATAAATATGTTGGTTGTCTTTGTTTGTTTGTTTGTTTGTTTGTTTTTTGTGCATTGCATGCCACTCACCCATGATTAACTTAGTTTTTCGTCTCTCCCCCCCCCCCCCCCCGAGCTTTCGTTCTGGCTTGCAAGTATTGTTAAAAATAGTTGCATATCCTTTAAAGGACGTTTGCAGTCAACACCAGCATTATTTGCTGTTGTTGATGTCTTGGCAAGTTTACGTTCAGTATTTTTCCATTGCTTTCTGAACGACCGGCACTCATACCAAAGCGTAAAAAACCAGCGCAACGCGGTCTGCTGCCAAATCACGCGCAGCTGTGTTTCGAACGCGGATATACAGGATTACGAACCGCGTCCGTAAGATCTTCGCCACGGAGAACGGCGCAAATATTGTACAGAATGAGTATCCGGCCCGCGCTCGTCATTTTGTCAGTTATCCGGCCTGCCGTGAAAAAAGTTTGGTGACCCCTGGTGTAATCCATGGCTTATGTTGCTTAATCCTGGTCTTTGGCTGCTGTTATCAAGATATCTCTAGCTTGTACTGCCAGTTCATCAGGTGTCATTTCCTCTTGTACAAAAACCAAGACCCCAAAACGATTCCTCACTTCTACGTTGTGTTCATCTGGTAATTTTGTGAGATCAAAACGAAGTTACCTTGGTCCTCGGGTAAGCTTTTTGAGTTTTAGTTTCAGATCTGCTTCTAATAACTGATTATCTGTATCACAGACTGCACTTCGTAGGGATTTTGCAGATGTTATGCTTGATCTCGAGCTTCTTTGTATTAAAATATAATCTATCTGATTTTTGGTAATACTATACGGGGACTTCCATGTGAAGAGTCTTCATGGGTGTCGTTTAAAAAGTGTGTTGGCTACCGTTAACTCATTTTCTGTGCAAAATTCAATTAATTTGTCACCTGCATCATTTCTATTTCCCAATCCAAATTCCCCTAAAATGTGTCTATCATTTTTATCTGTTCCTGTACATACTTTAGCATTACATTTTCCCATTATTATTGCTATATCAAGATGCCTATTAATCGTTATTATTCATTATCATTAATATATGCCAGGTTGATATTGTGTATAATATATATGCCAGGTTGATATAGTATATTATAAACACGCCAAGTTGGAATAATGTACAATATATATGCCAGGTTGATATTGTGTATAATATATGCCAGGTTGATATTGTGTATAATATATATGCCAGGTTGATATACTTTATAATATACACGCCAAGTTGATATGCCCTGCCACTTTACATTAGCATTTCATTCGTGTCAAGGAACTGGCAGTAAGAGCACGATAATGGAGGAAAATAAAGGATCGACTATCAAGCGATGACCATAAGTCGTGCTGTCCGAATTGTTCGGCCATCTTTCATTGTTAGGCCATCGTTCCAAGCATATCGCAAGGAAAATGCGATTCCTCAGGGATAGAAGAGACCGTAGGAAATTGCGGAAAATTGTTTATTGATTCACCCTGTGGTAACATGCCGAAGCAAATTCCTTTATGAATGCCAACGTTGACGGCAAGATGAAATTGTTTTCATTTTCCCGAACCATTTGTTTCATATCATTTACTTAGCTTTGACTATATATATATATATATATATATATATATATATATATATATATATATATATATATATATATATATATATATATATATATATATATATATATATATATATATATATATATATATATATATATATATATATATACCCGGCCCGGCTTCGCCCAGGCCCTGGCGGGGATCTGTCTGTCTGACTGTCTGTCTGTCTGTCTGTCTGTCTGTCTGTCTGTCTGTCTGTCTGTCTGTCTGTCTGTCTGTCTGTCTGTCTGTCTGTCTGTCTATCTATTTGTGGGTGGAGGATGTATGTGTGCGTGGTGGGGTGTGAGTGGATTGGGGATTTATGGGTAGTTAGGGAGATGTGTGTGTGGGGGGAGGGAGGGGGGATTGTGTGCGTGGGTGGGAAATATGTGGTCAATGGAGATGTGGCTGGGGGATGGGTGGTTTGAGGTGTGGATGGGGAGAGGATGTGTGGGTTAGGATGTGTATGTGGGTGGGCGTGGGATATGTGGGTTGGTGGGGGAATGTTTGTGGGTGGCGAGTGTGTTTTGGTTGGGGGAACAGGTGAGGGGAGTGTGGGTGGGGGTGTGCGGGAGGAAGATGGGTCGGTTGGTGGGGTATGTATGTGTCCCTTGGAAGATGGGTCGGTTGGTGGGGTATGTATGTGTCCCTTGGTGTGCGTGTGTGTGGGTAGGTGGGAGTGTGTGTGGGTGGGGTGATGTATGGGTACGTGGGATATGGGCCTCATAACATGGTAATTTGCCTTGTTTATGTTTACAACATTCATTTCACAATGTTTATTTTTCTTCCTATGTAAATGTATAGTGCTCTTGATGAACGAAAGACGAGTGATTGGAAGGGCCGAATGTAAGACGGGCCTGCGCGCCCAATTTGTGACCCTAATAAAGTTGATTTGATTTGATTTGATTTATCCATCCATCCATCCATCCATCCATCCATCAATCCATCCATCTACCTACCTACCTACCTACCTATCTACCTACCTACCTATCTATCTATCTATCTATCTATCTATCTATCTATCTATCTATCTATCTATCTATCTATCTATCTATCTATCTATCTAATCTATCTATCTATCTATCTATCTATCTATCTATCTATCTATCTCTATCTATCTATCTATCTATCTATCTATCTATCTATCTATCTATCTATCTATCTATCTATCTATCTATCTATCTATCTATCTATCTATCTATCTATCTATCTATCTATCTATCTATCTATCTATCTATCTATCTATCTATCTAATTATCTATCTATCTATCTATCTATCTATCTATCTATCTATCTATCTATCTATCTATAGCCAGGGGACTTAACCTAACATATGGCAATGCTACTAAAAAGTTATGTCCCTTTATATATTATTTCTTGTGTTAAGTCATGTAATTTAATTATTAAATTTTAGTAAGTAAATAGCTGATTCTACAATAAAATAAACTATGACAGTTGGTTGCACGGGAATGAAAAGAAGACGTGTAGAAAATTTCATCTCAATCGGGATGGACCGTTATCGAACGCATCAAATACATCCCCACAGACATACATTGTGTTATATATATATATATATATATATATATATATATATATATATATATATATATATATATATATATATATATATATATATTCGTGAGTGTGTTCCGCATGTGTGTAAATATGGTCGTCCCTTAGCATATACTGCAACTGGGGTGTGAGTTTGTCGTCTTCTTCCGCACTTTACGTCCATTGGGTATGGTCCTTCAACCAACTCACTCCAAGCTATCGCATTCAGCTCCGTCTATGTCCTTCCAATCTTATTCATTTATGTCTCTACTTCTCTTCTCCGTTTTTTATTTTTTTATATTTTTTTTAGGGGGGAGGGGAGGGGTTCTTTCTCTATTTCTGTCTTTTACCTCTGCATTCCAAAGGCCTCTCTAGTTAAACTATTCTCACGTTTTCTCAATGTATGTCCTATCCAGCGCTAGCAGCATCTTTCTCTGGTGTTGTACTCTCCATGAACTCAACATTGGGGAATCTGTCATACCATGTTAAACCTTTTTGTTTTTTGTAAAACCCAGAAACCAATTAATGAATTTCTGTAGTGTATGCGTAATTATGTTAGTTGTTCTACACGATTTTGACCTATACAATAATACCCACTTAACGTTAGACCCAAGTATTCTAAGTTTGGCGTTATTAAGTTTCTGTTCATCTTCACAAATGTCCTAATGCTTTTTAAACTCATTTTTCCTTTTGTATTCTTATTTGGATATCTACATCACCCTCCATCTTTGCCTACATTGCTACCTACATTGGTGTATGATTCCGTATCTTGAAGGGAAGTTTCACCAAAGAAGATCGGCTTATCATTTGCTTTTTTCATTTCTCATTATCTTTGACTTCTCGATCTCGAAATGCAGATCATCGAGCTGCTGTGTCTGAGACACCTATTAAATACCATTTCTGGCAGTGCTTTGTTGTTGCCTTTATAATCAGGTCTTTGGTAATAAGAATAACCGAAGTGACGAAAGGCATCACTGTCTCACTCTTGTTCTTATATGTCTATTGCCTCGTTTAGTTTTCCCTTATGGGGTACTCTCCACCTCATGTCTTTATATGTTGCCTTTCCTTTATTAAGTTAATGTGAAGTGTTTGGTCTTCACATATTGTATGTTTTGAGATGAAGAATACTCTTCCACGCATTTTGTTTTTGCTCAGAGAATCCCCCAAAATCATGAAAATCATCCAGTTCTAAGTTTATAAGACGGTGCTAGCCTCAAGACCGTGCTCCCCGAAAAAACCCACAAAAAAACAAAAAAAAAAACACAATAAAAGTATCGTGCCATTGCCGACAGTTGAGCCTGGACTACTGTCCTGGCGTCTTGCCTGCAGACATGGTAGTCATCGGTTCTAATTCACATCTGGGAGGATTTTAAAAATTGACCTGGTGTCGCGGAACCACTGTAATGAACGATAAGATGATAAAATAACAGAGACAAATGTATGCACAGCTGCAATTGTTTGTTACTAGTGGAAAAAAAACATTCGGATCAAAGGAACCGCCAGTCTGTGAGAATATCCCGGGAAAAAAGGGAAAAGAGTCGGCCGGTTGTTTGCTCAAGACTCAAGATGAAAGACAAAGCGCCGCCTTGATTCAGTTGCCACATGTTGTTGACAGGAGAATGACGTCACTAGGACAATCCCGACTGTATGCAAAACAGAATTTGTACCGCTAGTG
Organism: Cepaea hortensis; assembly: GCA_963921405.1. Classification (NCBI taxonomy): domain Eukaryota; kingdom Metazoa; phylum Mollusca; class Gastropoda; order Stylommatophora; family Helicidae; genus Cepaea; species Cepaea hortensis. The sequence goes on from OY992877.1 coordinate 135,074,316, forward strand.
TGAACAAGGGAGTTGACCTAGGCTGAAGTGTTGTGACTAGCTCTGTTTTATTATTGAAAAGAATCTAGCGTGTTCGGTATCAATTAACGTTGAGGAACATATGTCTTTCATGGCAAGGTTTGGATTCGATTCACGATTGAGCTAGGATTTCAAAAGGTATTTACAAATAGTATTTAGATGTCAATAATGTAGAATAGTCAAGTGATGGCTAGAGTTTAGGACTTGAACATAGTGTTGTTGCTTTGTGGTTAGGTATTCAAAGAGTGTCGGCGACAGTAGGCAATCGCATTGTTAAAACTAACTAGTGTGAGATGTCAATTAGCTCAGCTGGTTGGGAATAGTGAAGTGGGATGATATTTAGAGAGACTGAGGATGGTTGCGGGATAGGGGAAATGTCCAATGGTGGGATCTTCCAGTGGGAGTCTACTAGGGTTCTGCACTTTAATTTTGGTCTTTCCTTGTCTTACCCTAATTCAAACCGATGTGATGAGCTCCTCTGCCCCATGACAGAGTTTGGTTCACTGTCATATATCTGAGTGGGGCGTCGGCCTACACTCATCTAATAGGAGTCAGTGTCCGGTTGCTCTCACCGGTGTGTTCTCTCTCTTTCACAGGTTCCCTCGGGTTGCAAAGAAAAGAAGCTGAAACATCACTGTTAAAAGTATGGATGATTCAGTGAAGGACGTTTCATTCAGCGGCTTTTATATTGAGCCCATGATCAGGAGGGTCTGAAAGAACATGGCTCTGTTGAGCAGAAACATATGGTTATCTAGGAACGTTTTCTTTGTGATAGAGTTCACTATGATTACGGGAAACCATTTTTCATACCACATGTACTATGAACACTACGGGTTTTAGAAGGAACACTGAACATAGCATTTTTCCTAAAATAGTAGATTCCTGTGAAATTGTACTCTTTACTTTGCGATCGTGAAAACTTTAGGACAATTAGTAATAAACAATTGTGTTACACGGGACAGTGATACATATTTTCACGATACAAGGATTGATGAACATTAGAACTGTAGGGACAGTTAGTAACTGTGTGTGTGTGATCGATTCAGGATCAGTATCGGACTATATCCGTGATTGGTGACCAGGTGTCTGAGTTATCAAAAAGCTACCGGAGGAAGTCAACATCTAGCAGGAGGGACACACCGTTTGGTGAGGTTATCATGTACTGACCTATGATGATGTTATGTGATCCTTACAAGGATGATCAGACTTTGCTCTTGAGTTGTTCGGTCTGATTCTGCAGACACACTAGAGTATACGACATACATTCTACACATACACTTCTCACATACATACACTTTTCTTAATTAAATTAATATGTTATTAATTTTTGGAAGCTAGAGTTGTTTAGTATGTTGTTTTGGGGAAGTGTGAGAGGGCGCATGATCCAGTGGTGAGAGGGAGAGAGAGAAAGAGGTATCCATTGACTGACGGAGTGTGGTGGACGGAATCGGGTGGATTCTCCAGAATAATGATATGGGGTTAAAAATAATGTGGGTGTTGATTCCCCTCACTCCAGGGACGACACAATAAAAGGTATCCACGACACCTGGGCACCCGAGTTGACCCAGCCTTAAATGGGCACCAGGAAATGTCTGGGGAAATGGAGGCGGCTTGTGTGCATTGACCACATCAGCCCTCGAGTAAAGATTGGTCTATGAAACATGGATCTAACACCACATGCCCAAACGCTTTAAGGCGTGCACAAGTAATTTATTTGCTTTACTTACTGTCTTAGCAAGAATACTAACCACTATGTCACCACAGTTCCAATGTGTGTGAGCTCTCTCTCTTTCTCTCTTTCTCTCTCTCTATCTTTCTCTCCCCCCTCTCTCTCTCTCACTGTCACACACACACACACACACACACACACACACACACACACACACACACACACACACACACAAACAAATACAACATATATACTAGCATACAGTCAAGGGCAAAATCCTCAGTAATGACAGTGTGTCCCCTTGAGTGCGGCTTTGACGTAAACCTGTCCTTAACAAACAAGCATTCAGCGCTACAAGGAAAGTCGGCAGGAGTCAAACTGACCGCAGTGACCTTCTTATATAGTTCGGTCACTGAGAACATGGGCCTAATGTCGGATCCCCCAAATACAGCTTAATGTCATGTAAAGGAATTTGTTTACTATGCACCTACTTACTGTTATGTGTGTACCACTAAATTATGATGACTTTTAATTTTGAAATTAAAATGATAACAGTTCTAAATAAGATCCATAATAAATGCCACATTCCTAAGTACTTATTAACATCCCTATTTATAACTCTACTTAAACAGGCTATTTAGAAAATCATCACATAATATGTCTTATCAGTCAACTGGCAAACTTCTTACTGACAATAATTATGACAAGAGCAAAAAACAAGATTAAGCCAGAAATAAAGGATGAGCAATGTGGATCTGTGGAGGGAATGGTCAAAAACATTTCCTTTAAATTCTCAGGACACTATTAGAAAGAGCGATAAAAGTAAAGACAGTTATGTACTTTAGCTTCCTAGACTATATAAGTTCAATATCACTGAGTGAAACATTAGGACATAATCAAGCTTCTAGAACAATTAAACATTGATGTCGAAGATCTGCGAATAGTAGAAAACATATTGGCATCAAATGAAATAGCAGTTACAAAAATAAGCATCCATTTAGAAATATCACTGCATAAAGTAGGGTGTCAGACAAGGATGTGTACTGTTCCCTTATTTGTGTAGAAAACATGCCAAGGGCAAGCGGTTGGTAGTCATAATATAAATACCTTACGTTATGCTGATGACCCTGTCTTCATAACAAAAAGTCAGAATGAAAGACATAAAATTAATAGGTACATTGATCGCAGAAAGTGAAAGAAGGAACATCAGCTTGAATAAAAGAAAGACATATTATATGTTAATATCATGCTGAAATGTATAATTAAACAATTTTAATTTGCTTAACCTTCACAGGACGTAGCAGTCAACCCCAGCATTTTCGCTGTTCGTGATTCCTGGGCAAATGTTACGTTCTGTAGTTTGCCATTGCTTTCTGAACGACCGGCTCCTATACCTTTTTTGAAAAAACCAGCACCGCTGTGTTTCGAACCCGGGTGTACGGGCTCACAAACCGCGTTCGCAAGCCCGTAGCCACAGAGGCCCGTGTATAATTAAATACAAGGTGGAAAAGGTGGGGGAACAGATTAAGAACTCGTATGTGGAAAGGATGAGATTGCGGGGGATCGGCAGAGATTCTAGTAGAATCTTACAACTGAGAGGGAAGACCAGGAGAACTTTCAGCGGTGGGAATGATTAGTAGTGTGACTCTTCGCTGGCTGTTGAACGAGGGGACAGAGCACGTATGAGAATGTCCTGAGTGCAGTGATGTCAGTTCGTAGCTCAACTCAACTCAAGATGTGTAATTAAATTTATTGCATGCTATAAAACAAAAGAACATGCCAAGTTCATGTACCTGAGGTTTACTTAGAACAATTGTTGACATATGTCTGTGAATTTTAGGGAATTAATCAGTGGTGTTTGTCCAATCAAGTATGATGATTGCCATTCATTTTATCCAATGGGCTTGAATGTCTTTAGCCGTGAGCTCTAAGATGGCTAAATCCTGACATCCAATATTTTTTCATCCAGTCCTGTTTCCTTCGCAAGAGACTACATCCTTGCGTGATGATGTACGCCATGAATTTCGGTCTTTGGCAGCAGTCTCCCTTATGTTGTAGTAAATTCGGAAAGCTTTGAGCGATATCTTCAGAGTGTCTTTAAAGCTTTTTCTCTGGCCGCCTTGAGAGTGTTTACCACAATGGAACTCAACGTAAAAAAAACAAAAACATTTCGCTTAGGGAGCCAATGATGTAACATGCGGATTATTTAATTTATAAGTAAATTTATAAATAGAACAACAAATAAAGATTCCGTTTTTAGACGCCATACGATTATATTCATGTAAACTAATAAGCACTCGAAGGGTGATAGGTCAGAATCACATCTGCCACCTTTACTTCCCAAAACACTTTCTGGTAACCATTTTAGGCTTGGTTGACCCGGGAGACCAGGTCAATTAAAGAAAATCCGCATCAGTGTGAAACCTGTATCTACAGGGCCGGAAGGCAAGCATACTAGCTACTGCGTTACCGCGGAGAGTTAGTACAGAAGCAAACATATCTCTTGAGGTCTCAGCGATGTAGTGTCAGAGAGTAATGTTGGAAATTTATCGCACAGCCCAAACAAGCAATCCAAATGTTTTGGAAGAGACTAAGACCCCAAGACAGTTGATCACAAATGCCAGAATGAGACAGTCGTCAGATTTTGACCACATCACGAGAAGTGGAAAACTGGAACATATTTTGACAATTATAACGATTTGTGAGCAGACAGATAGAGGAAGACAACGAAAGAAGATCAGTGGTGGACTGGCCAGGGTGTCAGCTTGATCGATGGCAAGTGAGCCCTGCGGGGCTCTGACGAAGTGGACCTCTCAAACATTTGACAATGGGTTTAAAATATTAATGTATTTTTAATACGAGCTTTGTTTCCTGACATCCAATATTTTTAGTCATAGTCCACCAGTGGAGATAATTCTTAACATCCTTTTGTCATATGACGGAAATATGTCAGCTCACAAATTGATAATTGTCGCTGGAGATCGTAATATGTGGAGAATCATGAACGCCCACGCCCGTCGGCGAAGCGCTGGATGATCATAATAATTCTTTAAACAACAGCTGGCATTTATGTGTGTTTTTGAATTACATTGACTGTTGAATTATTATAGAAATGTCATATAAATGTTATCTACGTTTCCAGACAATTTTTGTTCTCTTCTTCTGGTACTAAAACGATATAAATATATTCCAAACCTTGAACTATTTTCATCTGAAGTCACACCATATCCATAAGGGCAAATTAAGACTCAATTAAAATGTCATTAGCGCTAACATTGTGATATATTATTTCTGTTTGTTTTTGATATCTAGATTGAGATTATAGATTTTGTCGAAACAGTTAACATTTGTTTTAATTTTATGTTGACTACGTGGGCTTGAGTTTTTATTGACATAATATATTAGAGCCACGTGTTTGTTATTCACCCTACGCTTGGTTAATATACATTATAGAGACATACTGCGCTATAAAATGGCTGGATACTAATTCTGCCAATCTTTTATAGTTGTTGATTCAGGTGAAGAATTAACCTGAATAATACTGACATATTTTTAAGGTTTCTAATTGGCCCAACGTCGAAGTATAGTGTACTTATTTACGCACCAACTCTGCAGTTGGTGGTGGAAGGTTCAAATCGTCGCGTGCATATAGCCATCAGTTTTTATACTGTACAGTGTGTCCTCTGATTTCTGATTCTTTCCTTTCATCACTAAAAAACCGATCAATGCCTGTGAACATTTTACTCATGCCATTGCAATAGTCTCAAGGGTTCCCAAGTTATTGATTGACATTTGTGTGCCAACGTTTAGTAGGAGAACCTCCATCCTCTAACAAGCACAACATGGGCGTTCTGATCGTTAGAGCATTCTACGAATGTTTCGGCCTTGTAAAAAATCTTCTTTATACACCCATGGCTGCGGAACCACTCGGGTCATGACTCACAAGTGCCCTAATTCTGGTGTGTTTCCGAACCCTGTGCACCAGCTCTAAGACATTTGGGCATTATTGCTAGCAATTCTCCCACAAATTCCATGCTGTGTGTTCCCACCCGACAACCACCCTGAAGGATAACAGCATGCAGCCGAAGCTTCATTGTTAAATTCTCTTCTACGGCGCCCGTCTTGGCCGAATGAAAGCCAACGCGACTTTCCCGGCTTTTGTTTTGTGTCTCTGTTGCTACCTCCGTATTCGGGGTTCGATAAGTTGTTCACTGATTTCATTACGGAAATATGTTAGCTCATGAATTGATAATTGCCGCTGGAGATCGTAAGATGTGAAGAATCATGAACGACCATTAACGTCGTCAAGGCACTTGATGATAATAATAATTCTTTAAACAATAGCTGACATTTATGTGTGTTTTTGAAAATACCTTGACTGTTCAATTATGTATTATATACGTTACGGACACTAATAGAGTCAATAGAGAAACAGAAAGACATATATTTATGCTTCATAGATTATACTAAGGCATTTGATAAAGTAAAACATGATGAGCTGATTAAAATGTTGGAAGATATCAGCATTGATGGGAAAGATTTAAGAATAATAAACAATATTTACTGGAACCAAGAAGCAGCAATTAAAATTGGAAATAAATAGGGTAGTTACGAACACATAAAGCTAGGAGTACAACAGGGGATGTGTCTTGTCACCAGATCTCTTCTCCCTATATAGCGAAGTAATAATGAGGGAGATCAAAGAGATGCCAGGAATACTAGTTGGAGGTTATAATATAAATAATATACGCTATGCAGATGACACAGTATTGGTGGCAGATAAATCAACAGACCTACAACAATTGTTGGACACTGTAGTAACAGAGAGTGCAAGGAAAGGACTCTCCTTGAATATCAAGAAAACAGTAACTGTGACATATTGAGAGTTGGAAGCAGTACCCACTCTGACTTACCCCACAATGAAGTAAAGCTATAAGGATGGGACTGATTTCATTTGGAGGGGATGGGTTCTTGGAAGCCAAAGTGACCCATAATAGCTCTGGAAATCTAGGGGTTTCCCATGGAAAATTAATTTCTTCCCTCCAAAATCTTCCTTCCCGAAAAGAGAAACTTAATTAGCTCGAGAGTCCCCCACCTATGATCATTTTCCCTTTTAGGTGAAATGGTCACAGGAATTAATAAAATGTAAAGTTCCCTTTTCTGAGTAACCTGGAACCTGGGAGATTACAATAGGACAGACTTTAGCTGTCTATTAGAGTTTACCCAGTCACCTGTAGTTCCAGATACTACCTTTGTGTGAAGTAGTTACATTAACTAAACACATAGATAATAATGAACAGTTTTGTCACACCACAATGGACTGACAGAAAAATGCAGGAACAGTTAATTTTGGTTTATTAATCAAAATAAAAAACCTGTGGAAGTAACCCGTGATGCATTATGACATATATGAAATACATCAAGACATTGAGATAATGTTCATATTCAACATTAGAAATAAGAACTCTCATGTTCAGAGATGACTTCAGTCATTTGGCCACTAAGCCTTCCCATCAGTTAGCCTGCTCTTGTTTCTGTAATAAATACCCCAGATGGTACTGGAACATTTCTCAAGGATTTGTAAAACAAATAGTCTAAACAGTCTCTACACACTGTATGAATCAGAGGAGTCCATGACTACTCTCTGTTCCTGAAAGTTATTGATTGTTCTCACAAGTATAAAGTTTCACTAAGTAAAATCAAAGTATAGCAGTGATGAAATGGTGCCAAACTTCTGCCATATTTGTAAATAATTTGCATTGAGGTATAAACTTGATCCTAATGATCTTAGAACTGTTTCTACACTGTAAATATATCAATCACCAGATCAATCATGAAACACAGATCCGGTTTGGGCACAGTTCAGTGAGGACTCCTTGAATATTCTGGGTCTTGGCCACATATTCCTGTTGCACCTTTATATTACAGATCTGCTCTAGGTTGACAGCCATTGTACATTATTGGGCAATGTTCTGCACCTCTGGATCATGACAATCTGCGAACACCGCCATCCTCACCTGACTCAGAAATAAACAAACTCAGGCATAATTTCGTCTGAAGCTTTCCTTCTGAATCAGGATGAGGGACATACAGAGACCTAAATCACATCTAGATGCTTTGCCGGTCGCTCTGCAAGTGCTTGACATTTAGCGTCGCTGGACCCAAAACCTTTCGCGGGCGACGCGATTATTCTAGGTTAACCAATGGACAGAACGGGCTTAGACCACATGATCTGTCCATCATTGGGTGTCACAGCTGTTGACGCCACATTCCTAGCATCCCAATTCTCTCTAGTGCAAACCCTTAGTGAGAAGTGTGTTTTGAAATTGTGATGTGCAGCAGTGAACAAGACGGAGTGCGCAATCATGCGATAGTAACAATGGTTATATCAAAGAAATTGGTGGCACCAAAATGTGACATAGAAATAGAAGGAAAAATTCTTAACCAAGTGGATAATTTTAGATAACCTAGGGACATTTATAATATCAGATGGAAGATGTACAACAGAGATTAAGAGCAGAATAGGGCAGGCAAAGGCCGCATTTCAGAAAATGAAGAGTATCTTGTGCAATAGGTCACTATCACTAAGTGAAAAAAAGAGAGTGCTGAAATGCTATGTAGAACCAGTTTTGCTGTATGGCAGTGAATCTTGGATTGTAAATGAACAAATTAAGAAGAAACTAGAAGCAACAGAGATGTGGTTCCTGAGACGAATGTTGAGAATTCCCTGGACTGCCAGAGTAACTAACGACGACTGCCTGAAACAGGCTAATGAAACTAGAACACTATATACAACAATAAGAAAGAGACAAACAACTTTCTTTGGTCATGTAATGAGAAGAGAGGCATTGGAGAACATCGTGACAACTGGAAAGATCGAGGGGAAGAGAGGCAGAGGCAGACCAAGAGAAATGATGCTGGATAGATTGAGACGGTGGCACGGAGGAATATCAGCAGCATAGTTGATCCAGAAAACCAAAGACCTAGATCTGTGGAGAGCCATGAACGCCTACGCCAGCCGGCACGGCACTTTATGATGATGATGATGATGATGTTCAATTATCGACGTACATCAAGGAGTTTAATCTATTTAGTCATAGCAATGCAATATAAATGTTAGCTACGTTTTCAGACAATTTTTGTTCTCTTCTTCTGGTACTAAAACGGTATAGATATATTCCAAACCTTGAACTATTTTCATCTGAAATCACACCATATCCATAAGGGCAAATTAAGACTCAATTACAATTTCATTAGCGCTAACATTGTGATATATTATTTCTGTTTGTTTTTGTTATCCAGATTGAGATTATAGATTTTGTCGAAACAGTTAACATTTGCTTTAGTTTTATGTTGACTACATGGGCTTGAGTTGTTATTGACATAATATATTAGACCCACATGTTTGTTATTCACAATACGCTTGGTTAATATACATTATAGAGACATACTGCGCTATAAAATGGCTGGATACTAATTCTGCCAACCTTTCATAGTTGTTGATTCAGGTGAAGGATTAACCCGAATAATATTGACATATTTTTAAGGTTTCTAATTGGCCTTACGTCGAAGAATAATGTGTACTACTGTTGGAGGCTGAAGGTTTAAATCGTCGCGTGTCTGTACCCATCAATTTGTATATTGTCTTATGTGTCCTCTGATTTGCGCCTCTCTCTTTTCATCACTAAAAAGCCGATAAATGCTTGTGAACCTTTTACTCATGCCATTTCTATAGTCTCAAGGGTTTCCACGTTATTGATTGATATCTGTGTGCCACCCTTTAGTAGGAAAACCTCTATCGTTGAACAAGCACAATAGGGGTGTTCTGATCGTCAGAACATTCTACGCATGTTTCGGCCTTTTACAAGAATAATATTTATACTCCCATGGTTGCGGAGCCACTCGAGTCATGACTCACATGTGTCTTTCTTCTGGTGTGTTTCCGCACTCTGTACACCAGCTATAAGACATAACATCATGTAGCCGGTGCATCATTGTTGAATTCTTTTCCACGGTGCATGTCTTGGCCGGGAAGACGCCAATACATCTTCCCATGCATTTTGTCTCTGTCGCTACCTTCGTATTCGGGGTTCGCTAAGTTGTTCACTGTTTCCAGCAAATCTAACTAGATCAGATAGTTTGTATGTGTTTACATTGCTTGTCCTCGCTTACAAGTAAAAGTGATATCATGAAAGATACTGGAATTCGAAATGTGAAGTGTTATGCCTTCACATATTCAAGGCCAAGTTGGAATGAGATTTAGGTCGTTTGTTTTCTTCCTTACCGTCTTCCATTTCAGACAATTCCTGAAAATCGTGAAATTATTTATACCCAGTTTATGAATTAGGCTAGCACGACCTCACAATCGCAATGATGAATAATTACTCTCTCTCTCTCTCTCTCTCTCTCTCTCTCTCTCTCTCTCTCTCTCTCTCTCTCTCTCTCTCTCTCTCTCTCTCTCTCTCTAACTCTCATTTTGAAGCTAGCACCATGTACTCAAACACGCCACATGGCGTGAAAAGTGGTCTTTTACTCTTCTATTACGTGTCCTTTTCTTAACGATACCGGAAATCTATTATCCAATGAAATATTTAAATATTCAGATTGTAGTATAATTATATTCCGCTTAGAGACGTTTCCATCTTTTACGAACTTAAATTGTTGACAGCTGAATACTACGAAAAAAACAAACACACAACAACAACAACATGTCTGGCCAGGCGTTTGAAAGGAAAGTAGAGTAATCAAATAACATATAGGTCAACAGGATATACAATCAGCCAAATCAACGCTGGAGATCCCAAGCAATTGAGCGCAAATGACACTATCGTCTTGCCATATATTTTCTCCAAGCAGTAATTCGATGTAGCAATTTGGCAAGACTTGAGTTATCAACAGAGCACCGCAGGTTTCTTTCATTTTCTTTTCGTCTCGTGTCGTTGTCTACTTTCACTAGTTTCTTTTTTCATGAGTGCCAACTTCATTACATATTAGACTGAGATATCTTTTGTACTGATGCCGTCTAAAATCTCTTGCTGGCTAACATACGCTGATTGTCTTTTTACATCTTGTCCAGTGGCTTGTCCGGTTGTCTTTTTACATCTTGTCCAGTGGCTTGTCCGGTACAAAACTTTCCCCCATAACATTGTCTTGAACTTTCTTTCTCTTAGAAGCCATATGCTCTGACCCACATGCTGCAATATGTAAATTATCTTTTACATCTTCAATCCATCTACTTTGTGGGCTTTCTCTTCCCCCTCGTGCCAAGTACAAATCCTTCTTAGTTCTTGTTCATACATTCATGACATTTTACATGCCCACAATATTTCAATTTCCTCAATTTCATGTGTCTTAATAGCCAATTTTCCTTAACGTTTGGAATGTTACAATTATTTAGCGGATGAGAGTCTCACACAAAGCGATTCAGATAACATCATCACGACATTTCTTTCTATAATATGCCAGATGTTTCGATTCTGTTGCTACCAATTGTACATTATTTAAGACATTTTGAACTCATCAAGATTATTATCTTCCTCTTCTCCGCTTCCATAGTACACCTTCCATCTTAGTTATTTTTTCCTTTCTTCTCCTTTTACATGCCACAATATTTCATTTTCCTCTGTTGTATTTGTTTTGATAGCCAATGTTCTTCAATATGTTTTTTTTGTTCGCATATCCTTTACAGGACATCGCTGTCAACATCAGCATCTTTCAGCTGATTGTTGAATCCTTGGCAAGATTACGCTCAGTAGTTAGCCATTGCTTTCTGAGCGACCGGCTCGCATACCCCGTAAGTTACCAACGCGGTGAGAACCGTTACCGATTATCACGCACGTCACATTACTCACGAGAGTATACGGGATTACGAAGGAAGACGTTAAACACCTAGGCCAGGGAGTCTCGCCTTCAATATGTTAGAGTGTCATTTTTTTAAGCCGGTCACAGTCTCGCACACAATGACCCAGGTTCTGTTCCCCATTAAGACAATGAATTATTAATATGTTAATGGAGGTAATGCAATGTGTTGATGACTTCTTGGACAAGCCGACTTCAAACCTGTCCTTCAAAAACCTTCCCAGGAGATACAAGGAATGGGAGAATTGTAGTAAACAGAATCTAAATCGATTGACTGATCGACAAATAGATAGACGGACGGACGGACGGACGGGGACACACACACACACACACACACGCACGCACGCACGCACGCACGCACACACACACACACGCACACACGCACACACGCGCACACGCGCACACACACGCACACGCGCACGCACGCACGCACGCACACACACACATGCGCGCACGCACGCACGCACACACATATAGATAATTTGAAACTAGTTATTACTACGAGGAAGGACCTAGTTGAAGGACCGGTCTCTGTGGCTAAGGGCTTGCGAACGCGGTTTGTGAGCCCGTATACCGGGGTTTGAAACACGGCGGTGCTGGTTTTTTCCAAAAAGGTATAGGGGCCGGTCGTTCAGAAAGCAATGGCAAACTATTGAACGTTACACTTGCCTAGTACATCAACAGCAGCTGAGAATACTGGTGTTGACTGCAACGTCCCATAAGGGATACGCAACACAATTTTGTTTTTATTACTACGAGAGCAAGTGAGTTAGTAAGTCACACAATGATATAAGACAGCCGCCGAGAAATGGCAGTTGGTAGTTTATAAAGGTATAATTATGTAGCAAATCCTACCTAGCTTGATGTCAATGTGTGACAGGGAAGATCTGCCGCATGCGTATGCTCATATGCATATAGAGTGTCACGCAAACGTGAATTTGGAAATGTCGATCATACTACTTGATTGCAATCCCGCAGAACAGCGTGGTGTTCTGATGTTTTTGTTGTAAGCGAGAGGACTATCTGCTAAGGGTATGCATGAGGAAATATTGCCTATCTATGGCGGTAATAGACTTATAAAAAACGTATATTGGAAACAACAAGCTGCCATAGGGATTGATAAAGGTGATATAGAAGCGTGAGCCAGCTACGTGGCGAAAGAGTTATAGACGCAATTCGTAATCCCGCATACCGCGTTCGAAACATAGCTGCGGGCGATTTGGCAGTAGACCGCCTTGCGTTGGTTTTTTACGAAATGGTATGGATGCCAGTTGTTTAGAAAGCAATTACAAACTACTGAACTTACAAACAGCACATTAATGCTGGGGTAACTGCGGTGTCCTGTAAAGGATATGCAAGTAATTTAACTTATGAAGAGGATCATAAAAGTAGAACATTTTATACAACTTTAATTAAAAAAAACAACATTGCTCTTTGGTCATGTAATGAGAAGAGAGGCATTGGAAAATATATGTGACGACTGGGAAGATCAGTGCGAAAAGAGACAGAGGCAGACCGAGAGAAATGATGCAGGATGGACTGAGGCGATAATATGGAGGAATATCATGTGCAGAGTTGACCTCCACTCTGGTATTTTATCATTCCATTTCAGTCATTATATTTGTTTAGGCACCAATTTATGAATATTTGTAGTCTATTTTTAATCGTTGTAATCGATCTCAATGTCTGACACAACAGTATTATTGATTTCACGTTACTAATGAATATTCTCAGTTTGGTGCTAAGTGTGTATTGTATTCTAAGTTTGATGCTAAGTTTAATTTCTCTCCATTGTCACACATTTCCAAGTGTTGTAAAAGCGTCTATTGCCGTTGTTATTCTTAGTTTGATATCTCTGTTTGTCACCCCCCCCCCCGCGCCTCCCCCCCCCCCCCCCATTTTTGTCTACAATGCTACATAAATAGGTATATGTTTCGGTATTCTGAAATGAGCTGTCATGGGAGAATGGGCGATCGGTTTGTGTGAAGTGAGCTGTCATCAAGGGAGATCGGTTTGTGTGAAGTGAGCTGTCATCAAACGAGATATGTTTGTGTGAAATGAGCTAACATCATAGGAGATCGGTTTGTGTGAAGTGAACTGTCATCATGGCAGATCGGTTTGTGTGAAGTGAGCTGTCATCACGGGAGATAATTTTGTGTGAAGTGAGCTGTCATCATGGGAGATCAATTTGTGTGAAGTGAGCTGTCATCCTGAGAAATCAGTTTGTGTGAAGTGAGCTGTCATAAAGCGAGATCAGTTTATGTGAAATGAGCTGTCATCGTGGGAGATCAGTTTGTGTGAAGCAAGCTATTCATCAAGGGAGATCGATTTTGTAAAGCGAGCTTTTCATCAAATGAGATCGGTTTGTGTGAAGTTAGCTGACATCAGTGGAGATCGGTTTGTGTGAAGTGAACTGTCATCATGGGAAATCGGTTTGTGGGAAGTGAGATTTTCATCAAGGGAGATCTGTTTGTGTGAAGTGAGCTGTCATCATGGGAGGTCGGTTTGTGTTAATAAGTTTAAAGATAATAGATCAACAAAAACGAGAAGTATAATTGGTCAGCTTTACTAGAACAAGATTATATGTGGCAACATGGATCTCGCGGCTAAAGCCTTCGTCAGCACCAAAAAAATAAAACAAAAAAAAACAAAAAAACAAAACAACATTGAAATTTGAAAATAATGTGGAGGCAAATGTAATGATAATCTTGAAAGAATATAGCTTTGCCTAATTGTACAATTACAGTCAATGGTGCTCATTCAGGGCTAGCACGCAAATTGAGTTATCTAGGCACATGGATGGATAACAGCAAGTGGGAGATGTGTCACAGGCATAAATAAAATAACAGACACGCAAAAACGGTCATTTATAAAATAAAAACATCTTATGTAATAAGTCCATGTCCCTGGAGATTATAAACTGAAAGTAACTCTTGCTTGTTATATAAAACTAAGTTTAATATTTGGATGTGAATAGTAAACAATTAGTTCAATGAATCAAGCGCTATACCGGTGCCATGTAGCGTCGGAGGCAAGAGTCAATGATTTAGAATTAGATACGAAAATTATGGCAAACGGAACAAGGAGAGTTAACCGAGAAGCAGATGAATACACAAGTTGCTTCATGACGTCACGGCGGACTACGTCACCATAGTCAGTCAAGTTTACAAACATCATGGAGACGGCCGGACTGAATCACAACACCGCGATATCAACACCAATATCCAACTGAAAGGCGTTATGGACATGATATTTGATACTATAGCAAGATGAGGAAACGAAGGCATAGTCTGCATTTAGGAGGACAATTAGCAGAGGGACGTTTAACGCAGAGGAAATGAGTAAAGTGTATTGCGTCATAACGTGCCGGTTGAATGTCAGCTGGAAGTCATGGAGTCAGCCCCCACACAGAGCAGCGTAAGTTATATTTGTCTAGGGATCAGGAACGTAAGGTAATTACAGAGCGATGGACAGTGTGATATTTATTCGTCATTAATCCAAGTAATAAAATAAAATCAAACTCGGCAGCTAACATAGAATATTTTCAAATAATTATTTATTATATTTTGACCGGCCCTCCCATTAACATGGGAACGATCACAATTAGCCTGTGCGAGCGATTACCATTAATAAAGTTTTAATTGACGTGGAACACGGTCGTTGCTGCGATCATTTCCGTTGATATTGATTCTAGTTCCCGTTGATCAGCTACGTTGGTTGTTTGGACGGCGATCGTAATTTAAGACACAAACATCTTAGCAGACATGGGTGGCTCGAGGTACGGGAGCCCCAATTACTAGAGGAAGATGCCAGTTGTCATATTAGTATAACTACTCAAGGACGTGCCAGATATCAGTTGTCATTTTATTGTAAATGACATGTCAGATACCATTTGGAATATTATTTAACCTTGTTGTCAGTATGGAAACACCCCGTCTCCAAGATTTTACGACATCTTCTGCTCAAAACACTGACCACGTTTATTCGTCTATTCGTCATTTTGCTGTGCGTCAACACCACATGATACAGAAATTAATCATGTCACTACTCTGGACAGTCATTTTGGATTTTCTTGGATTAGTATTAGTCAACACTGGTATCATGAAGGCTAATAGACTGCAATGGCTGGGGCATATAGAAAGAATGGAAGATAATAGGGAAACAAAACTCGCTTACACTCAGGAAATAAATGACCGTAGACCCCGAGGTAGACCAAGAAGGCGGTGGAGAAATAATACATGTACAGACCTACAAGCACTTGGAATCAACGACTGGCAAGAGAAGGTCAACCAGAGAGACGAATGGAGATGGCTTGTATTTGCAGCAAAGAACCTCAATGGCTCGGAACGCTGAAGAAGAAGAAGTATTAGTCAACATGTACAGTCTCCAGGTCAGGAAATTGTAAGACAGTGTAAATTTTACTAAATTAACGGACCGACCATAGTTGAGAATACGGACAGTAGTCAGCAGAATAGACATTGGCCAACAATATTTGAAATGTACTAACGCTTTTTTGGACAGTTGCCAACAAGTCTACGTCAAAGATTTACGTTTTACACATTTTCAAAATGTTTATATGGAAGAGTAGAATGTCAGTAGTTATCAGTCACGATTTGCGGATACCAACTTATTTTGGACATAAATTTCAAATTTTCTTCGAAATCAAACCGTCAACACCAAGATGTCCTGCAGCCAAGTGAAAGCGCCAATCGTCAGTCGACACCGCATCAGAAGAACAGGCCAGTAAAATTGTCTGTTGTTGTTTGTTTATGTTCTGTCCGATTGTTCAGAAATTATTTTTCGGAATCGCTCTCCATGGCCAGTTTGTCGACGTCATAAGTGTCCGGGCGGTTGGTAGGGCTACGTTTGTGTCAGACAATTACATTTTTCTGGGACAAAAGTACGGTCGGTGCTAACAGTGGCCAGATCGTTACTAATATTTTATTATGACGACCTCACTGTTGTATAGAACCTGTATCGTGTTGTTATAGTCTTTATCTGTTGTTACTATATGTCCTCAGTGTTTCTTTTTCATGTAAATAAATATGTTCGTCTGCGTTAAATTTAATTTTTATTTCTGATAGTAGTTTTTGTGTGTCCTGTAGTGTGATCTTCTTTTATATATATACAACACCAGCGCTTTGTCTGGAATATAACAAGGTCATCGTAGTAATGCAATATTTATATCCTCGTCGTACTTACTACATCGTTGGTTTCGAACACCATCTTATAGCATTGTTACTCATATTGGCATTCTATACAATCTGTTACTCTCTTTTTACGCGTCTACTTTCAACCTTCCACGCGATCTAGCATCACACATACATATTTTGTTTCAGCTGTTAAATTTACATCATATTATTGCACCATGTCATCATTACAAGAGTTTATGGAGATGGGCGAGAAGTCCAGATTGTCCGGTCATGAACTTAGAGCATGGGCTAAACAAGAATTAAAAGATTTCCAGGCACAGCAACGAGAAGAAAGAGCAGTCGCCAAAGAAGCTAAGGAACTACAAGCAGCTCTTGATAAAGAGGCTAGAGAACTACAAGCAGCTCTAGAAAGGGAAAAACTGGCAGCAGAAAGGGAGAAGCTTGCATTCGAGAAAGAGAAACTAGCAGCCGAGTTGGTAATGAAGGACAAGGAGATAGCAGGGAACTTAAGAGTCAAGACTCTTGAGAAAGACAAGGAAGCAGAAATAGCTCAAAGAAAAATTACAAGCAAAATCAGTAGACCCCATTAAACGATACCTAGGGCTGATCAGAAATTTCGCACAAAGTGATTCCATTTCAACATTGATAACTAATTTTGAAGTGCTAATGAAATATTACAAAGTTCAAACCGAAGAGTGGCCCATACTATTTCACAGTGATTTGGCTTTGGAAGCTTTGAAGGTCGTGGAGGTAATCCCTGAAAGCCTTTGTAACAACTACACATATATTAGAGACAGAGTTTTATCACATTTTTCTTTGGATTAAGATGGACTACGAACGAAATTTAAAACTCTGGCATCAAAGGCAGACCAGACGTTCCTAGAAACAACTTCACTTTTTTGACAAGTGGCTTAAATCAGCTGATGTGGGTTCGGATTTTGAGAAACTCCGTGATCTCATGCTGAGAGTCAAGTTGATTTCTTCAGTGCCAGAAACGGTGTCTACATTTCTTGTGGAGAACAAGTGTACATCAGTCCCGAAGATGGAATCCAAGGGCGAGGCATATTATAACGCCCATAGTGATGTGTTTCCTGAAGGAGCTCAACCGGTGTTAGTTATAGGAGCAAGTGCAAGAGTACCCAATATAGATACCAAAGTAGACCGAACAGATTCTCACAGTATGTCAGCATTACAGAGGTAGAGGACCATATCACATGAGAGGCAACACACACAGAGAACCTGACAGACCTAGAAAGGGTTACTTCATGTAATGTCCACATTGTAGATTGCATCATGGTTCACTTGAAATGTGCGATAAGAACCCCAGTTACGACTCTTACCTCAAGAACCTAACATCTAAGAAGGCCAGTAAGTATGCTTCTTACAAAGATATTGTTATATGTTTTGTCTGTAACTCCTACGGGCATATCTGAAAAGATTGTAGAATTATAAAAACATGGAAAGAGGCCAGCGCAGCATACATATTTACTAGTGGGTGAAAAAGACGAATTTGAAGACACTCATGCAGCCATGTTAGAGACATTCCCAAACGACAGACCTTGTAACGTGTGCAAAGAATTCCATGAGGATGGTAATCTGGCATATAAATATAATGTACCAATACAAGAGGCCAATACAGTCAACATCCAGAATGGTAGCCTGAAAGTCCATAAAGTATGGGTCAATGGATTGCCAACAACATGTGTCAGAGACACAGGGGCATCCATTATAGGGGTGGACCAAAACCTTGCACAGACGAAAGACTACACAGGCAAGAGTGTTGCGAGTAGAACTTTTGGCGGGACTCTAGAGAGATACAAGATTGCTTGGGTCACAATAAAATCCCCATACTTTGAAGGTAGAGTGCGAGCAACAGTTTTGCCTAACCCGTGTGCTGGTCTGATGATTGGAAACATTCCAAATGTAAGAGATTGTACCCATGAAGAAGCAATCGACTAGGTGATCAAATACATACCAACTAATGCACTAACAAGAGCCCAGGTTCGAAAGCAAAAAGAAGTAGAAAATAGGCACACGACATCACAACATTCTTTGAAGTACAATACACAAAACATTTTGTTACTGGCGAAAGACTTAGCCACAGAACAAAAGCAAGACCCCACATTACAAAAAGTTTCAAGAACATTCACAAACCAGCCAAACAAGCGAAACATGGCAAATGGGAATTTATTTTAGATAAGAACATTCTCACCAGACAATACATAAATGGAACAACACTACTCTTCCAAACAGTGCTGCTTAGTCAATATCGCAACGAGGTACTGAACTTGCACATGACTCCCCATTTGCAGGTCATATGGGGACAGCCAGATCTACACAAAGAATTTTGGCACAATTCTACTTACCTGGCTATTCAAAGGATATTGGTAGACATGTCCGATCATGCGAGCTATGCCAAAGGACTACACCGAAAGGTAAACATCCTAAGGCACCAGTTCAACAAACTGATTTAGCATCTCAACCGTTCCAGAAAGTAGCGGTCGACATCATGGGACTACTCAACACGACAACAGATTGAGGCAATAGATTTATCCTAACAATGATAGATCTATGCACTAGGAAGCAATTCCGTTAAGATCTATCACTTCTAGATCCATCATAGACTCATTTCTGTTAATCTTCAGCAGGATAGGCTTTCCTTTGTGTATACTATCCGACAGAGGTAGCCCATTTGTTTCTGACGCTACCCAAGCCGCCATGAACATGCTGGGCATACCTCAGATGTTCAGTTCTCCATACCACCCAATGACCAATGGGGTCCACGAAAATTTCAACAGAGTCCTGAAGCAAACCTTAGCAACAGTTGCGGCTCAACGGCCCGAAGATTGGGACATTTTATTACCAGTGGTACTATTCGCATACTGCGAAGTGCCACAGGCGAGCACAGGTTTCTCCCCGTTCGAACTTGTGTACGGAGCAAATCCACGTGGCCCATTGACATTGTACAATGATGTGCTCACTAATAAAGTACATGACCACCCGAAACGGGAGGGGTACGAGATGGTAACACATCTAAGGTACAAAATAATGACAGCATGTCAATTTGCTAAACCAGTATTAAGAAAGCAGGTGAAAAATAAGACAGTATGACAATTGAAAGGCCAAGACAATCGTCTTGAAAGAAGAAGAAGAGGTATTATTATTATTACCCGACCCTAGAGATTTTCTCGTTATGTCATGGCAGGGTCCATTCAAGGTTGTCAAGAAAATCAGTGATGTTGATTATTTGATTAACGTCAAAGGTAAAAACAAAATATTTCACATTAACATGCTGAAACCATATATGGATCGCAATACAGACAAAACACAAACAAACCAACAATTACCACACAGATTAGCGACAGCGTGCTGGGTCATTAACGAACAATAAGATGATGCAGTAACACAACAGATACCGACACCAACTATCAACGGTACTAATAGTTGGAAAGCTGTTCAGATTAACAAACACTTATCGACTCAAGATAGAAACAAGTTAACAGCAGCAATACAACAATTTGGTGATATTTTCTCGGATAAACCGGGACAAACAACATTAATACAACATAAGATCACTTTGCTATCAAACATACCTGTCAAAGTAAAACCGTATCCAATTCCAGTACATTACTTAGGAAGATTAATTGCTGAAATATCAGAACTGGATCAGTGTGGCATTATTAGAAAGTCCACATCTAATTATTGTTCACCATTAGTTATTGTAAAGAAGAAAAACAATTCGTTACAGTTTTGTGTTGATTATAGAAAAGTCAAGGCACTAACGTTATTAGATGCTGAACCCATGCCCAATGTCGACGATTTAATTGGCAAGGCGAAATCAAAAATCTTTTCAAAGATAGACCTTACTAAGGGATACTGGCAAATCCCTATGGATAAAGAATCCATGCACATCACTGTCTTCGCCATTCCTTTAGGTCTTTATGAGTTTTCTGCCTTTCGGACTGCAGAACTCACCGAGCGCTTTTATGTGGGTGATGCGCAGGTTACTACAAGTTATTACCAATGTAGCAACTTACATGGATGATATATGCATCCACACTACGGATAACGATATGCACACTGAGATTTAAACAGGTATTCCAAAGAATACAACAATATGAACTAAAAGCTAAACCTAGCAAAGTTGAAATAGGTTACAACGACGTTCAATTTCTCGGGCATAGAATCTCTGATCGATTTCGGAAAACAGACTCACATGTGGTCACCAAAATTCTAAACATTAAACCTCCCACCACCAAGAAGGAAATTATAAGTGTGTTAGGACTCATCAGTTACTAACAAAAGTTTATTACTAATTTCGCGGAAAAAAGGTCAACCCGCTAAAGGTAGGTGGACTGAAAAATATGATGAACTTTTACAACAGATTAAGAATCTTTTCAGTAGTTGTCCAATTCTGAAACTACCTGACATCTCAAAAAATTTTGTTATTCAGACTGATGCGAGCTTATGTGCAATCTCTGCAATTCTTTTGCAAATTCATGATTGTAAATTACATCCTGTTCTATACTTTAGCAGGAAACTATCAGAAACTCAATAGAAATATGCTGTCACTGAACTCGAAGCTTTGGTTCTGATAGAAAGTGTCAATAAGTTTTCTAAATATTTGCTAGGGAAGAAATTCCTTGTTCTGTCTAACAATAAGTCTTTACAAGTCTTTAAAGATGGACATCCTAAAAATTCCAGAATGCACAGATGGTCTCTTCTTTTGCAAGATTACGATTTTGATATCTGCCACATACCGGGTAAAGATAATAACCTGGCTAATCTTCTCAGTAGACTACAGAAATCTATACAGATATTACATTCCATGTTACTGTCTGCGTGCATACATGTTAAAATGGAGCAATCCAGTATTCCGAATAATATTTCCACTTCTGAACCCCGTATAGAACGTTTCCAAATATACAACAAAAAGTTTGCCATATGTTTATTAATTAGGATAATTATTGTCAGATGGGTACAGATTTTTTTTTTCAATTTGATTGCTTGCCAGATTGTATAGAAGACGATTGTGGTGACATTCGGACCTTGTCAGCTCGACACTACTCCGAGTATTTTCTTATAGTAATGTCAGACTTTTGTTCAAGTCGATCATGATCTAAGTCGTTGCGATAGTTTGGGCTACACCAACGAGCATCTACACTACGAGATGACGAACTCTATTATATTAATTGTACATATTATTTACATCCATAATCACATTCATGTCATAAACCATACATATTTAGCATCAATGATCATTATCATACCTCCATTTCACGATTACATAGATGCAATCTGTACGTCATGATTCACTCATCACACCGGCGATGAGAGGGTCATGTCAAATTGAAAATATAATTCAATTGCCAGTTATACGTCATGGTTCACTCGTAACACCGTCGATGAGAGGGTCATGTCAGTCATACATTTAACATATCATTCACTTACCATTCATGCATCATGGAACGAGTGATACTGGTACATAAGGATATAAGCTTTTACAATGTCAGTATATGACAACAGAGATTGTTGTTTGGTATAGTAGAGATAATTGTAATTGCTAAACACAGTCAAATGATACATATACGATATCATTTCAAAACAACAATCACACAAAACAGTACAGACTAAACATAACCGCATATGTACAAAGGCTGAATAGCATGACGGAGTGAGAGTATTCTAAAATTGGCATATAATATGATTTTCCAGTTAATTTCAGGTTTAAGATAATATTACGATAATTATTATATTGTTATTATTAATTATGATTATAGTTCTAATATTTCAGGTTGTAGGACTAATGGTTTATAGACATAAGTATTCCTGGTACTCTGATGGTGGTTAACACTGCGAATTAACCTCATACGTATTATTGAGGAGGCAAACTAAGTGTACATACCCAATAGCAGGGCGAAAGTAAAGAAGAAGATTAGGCTACAATTATTGTTGTCACGTTGTATAATATTACATGATACATTACGAATTGTCAATGTGATGTTACAACGTTATTAATTTCATATTTAATGTCATTTTGATGCAACAATTACGGTTATAGAAATTTGTTGATGACACCCATCCACGTTAATAGGCATACGGAATAGCGAGCTATAGGACCAAGTAGACAAAATATAAAAGAAACGATGATGCATATGACCTCGGATCTCACATATAGAATTGGAAGAAACAAAAAGGCCATGAGAACTCCTATGATGCCACTGGGACGACAGCTACAAATGCAGCAAACCTCACCTATCGAATTTTTTTAAGCAAGTCAAGGTAAAATGGTAACCACGAATGACAAAATAGCAAGTATGATAGGGAAAGAAAAGTCATTTATGTATACGTACATTCCACATGTCAAACTTCAATACTAATACAGAGGGAATGGTACCATTTAATCACACACGTCCCCTCGATCGGGTTTAATAGCTTTGTTTGGGGATGCTTGTCTGTGAGGCAAATGATGGACTACTATGGAGAGGCCGCGAGACCTATGAAGTTCATAGATTAGTTAGCAAAGCCCTCCCATAGGCTGGTGCTACACGATGTTTACCGGGGAGTGTAGATAGAAGTGCGTGCCCGTAATATAATAATAATTCTTTTAAAATGAGATTTTGTGTGCGATTAATAGGAGACCATACCATCATATAAGCACAATTATAGGTATGTTGGAATATAAAATATGACTCAGTAGGTCTCACACGCTACATGTCATAGTTTGAAACCGATCAGACTACTAAAATCGTTACACCATTTTCAAAGGGGGAGGGGAGCATACTACCATGTAGCGTCGGAGGCAAGAGTCAATGATTTAGAATTAGATACGAAAATTATGGCAAACAGAACAAGGAGAGTTAACCGAAAAGCGGATGAATACACAAGTTGCTACATGACGTCACGGCGGACTACGTCACCATAGTCAGTCAAGTTTAGAAACATCATGGAGACGGCCGGACTCAATAACAACACCGTGATATCAACACCAATATCCAACTGAAAGGCGTTATGGACATGATATTTGATACTACAGCAAGATGAGGAAACACATGCACAGTCTGCATTAAGGAGGACAATTAGCAGAGGGACGTTTAACGCAGAGAAAATGAGAAAAGTGTACTGCGTCATAACGTGGCGGTTGATGGTCAGCTGGAAGTCATGGAGTCAGCCCCCACACAGAGCAGCGTAAGTTATATTGTCTAGGGATCAGGAACGTAAGGTAGTTACAGAGCGATGGACAGATTGATATTTATTCGTCATTAATCCAAGTAATAAAATAGAATCAAACTCGGCAGCTAACATAGAATATTTTCAAATAATTATTTATTATATTTTGACCGGCCCTCTCATTAACATGGGAACGGTCACATATTAGCCTGTGCGAGCGATTACCATTAATAAAGTTTTAATTGACGTGGAACACCATCGTTGCTGCGATCATTTCCGTTGATATTGATTCTGGTTCCCGTTGATCTGCT
Organism: Cepaea hortensis; assembly: GCA_963921405.1. Lineage (NCBI taxonomy): Eukaryota > Metazoa > Mollusca > Gastropoda > Stylommatophora > Helicidae > Cepaea > Cepaea hortensis. The sequence continues at coordinate 135,098,495 of OY992877.1, forward strand.
ACGTTGGTTGTTGGTTGAGCATAATTTAAGACCCAAACATCTTTGCAGACGGAAAGCGTGGGCGGTCATGACTCGCCATTTCACTCGATCACCAGTGTCGTGGATCAGCTCAGTGTTCCTGTCTCGTCCATGCCATGTGGCCAAGCCATCCAGGTATTTTCCTCTCGGTCTGCCTCTTGGTCTGTTTCCTTCGATCTTGCCAGTTGTCACCAAGTTCTCCAATCCATTTCTTCTCATAACATGTCCAAAAAATTTTGACTGTCTACGTCAAATTTCTCTAATCAATTTACGAGTTTCATTGTCTCCTGTAGTACTTGGTCACTGGTTTTTCTATCTGTCCATGGTATTTGTTGCATTTTCATCAGAAACCACATTACTGCAACCATCAGATGTTTTAAACAATTAGTTAACAAATAAAAAAAAAAGAGCAATAAATCCACGGGGCCTCCTCAGAGCTGTGGGTCTACAGAAGAATGATGACCATATCTTTGACAACCAAAATGGCGGTCAATGTTTGGAAAGAGGCTTAGACTCAAAGACTGCTTATCATAAATATTAGAGACGGTTAGCAAGGTCGAATGGATAAGAGAGCTCGGTCTTTAACTTCTGGTGTGCTGATATATCGGGTTCAATCCCTACAGCGGTCGGATGGACTAAAACGTTGACTTCTCGTCCTTGATTTCGGGACGTAATTTACTAGTACTTCAGAAGTCGTAGTGAGTTCACCTGATGGCGAGGGACACTGAAAATAGATAAAGCTAATACACACGCAAAAATCAGTCCAGTGCACTAGAAGTAATAATACGGTTATGGACTACGCTTGCGTTCAAAGCTAGCGATCGTAAACAAGAAATTAGAAAGAGGCAGTCGCAATTTTTGACCCAATTATGGTAAGATAAAAACTGAAGCATATTGTAACCAAAGCAACGATATGTGGATAGAGAGATAGAGGAAGCCAACTAGAAAAGATTCTTGACAACCATTCGTCATGCCAGGAAACAGTGTCCTGGCACGAAATGATGCATTCTGTTTCTGCACGCGAGATTTGGAAAATACATGATCGCCCAGGTGAATCGTCAAAGCACTTGATGATAATGATTATGATACAATACACTGACAGTAGCTGTAGTGTGATTCAATCATTAATGACATTTACCATAATAAATGTCATATTTGTGTTCCATAATTTTACAACACAAGTACAGTAGCTGAGTTAAAAATCGTGACAACAAGAAACTCACTTCAACTCCCTAAGATTACCTACGATGGCTCATAGATGCAGATAATCTTGCTATTAGATTGCTGTATTGTCGTTTAGAATTCAGTATGACTGCCGTTCTATATAGGGGAATGAGGGTGCAAAAAGTAATAAGATAACCGACCAGAAGAAACCATACAATATTGCAAGCTTCACTCCCAGTATGGAGGGTGGAAACGTTTCCTGCAATACGAGAGAGTCCCTAAAAGGATAACAAACAAACAGAAAAACAAAACGTATTACTAACTGAAATGCTTTGATTAAATTAACAGATATGTTACGAAAATTTACGGAGCTTTCCTGTTGTAAAATGATTTTTTAAAATTTCCTTTCAAATGTTCTTCTAGGGGGTCGTTTCCGTTACCAGCCTCATCTAGCCTCATTAAATGATATCTGAATTGTTATGGAAAGTGTGGTGGCCGGCGTGACACTGATTATACCAACCATCGAGTGCCGTTTGGTCAAAAACATGTGGCTCTAGCACCACATCTCCAGTCGCTCGCAGTAGCATAACCCCTAGCACATCCGGTCGGTCCGGCGGTAATGGGTTAGAATTAACATCTTGGAGAATTTGTAAAATTAACTTGGACTGCACAGGCCGCCTCAGCCTGAAGTGCGAACCTAACATGTTATTGGAAGTAAAATCTCCCTGTGTGAGATTGACCACATCGTATCTCAAGTGCTGATTTGTATATAAACATATAGGAACAGCACAATATATATATATTGCCATCTGCGCCCAAATCGGTTGTGGCTGATTTCAAACCTAGTTCGTCGGGATATTCGTTAGTTGTGGTCTCAAATTTCGCGACGGTAGGCAGACGATCTCTGTATCGAGGCAATGGCTACGGTAACCTGGCCAGTATAGTCACTGCCAAGAGGGAAAACAACGGTAAACTACTTTCTTTAAAGTTGCCTAGTACATCATGATTCTCAGATACAGATCATCACAAGAAAAGGACAGGGACACTGCAATTAGCACTGAACTGATGAACTCTTGTGATGGAGTGAAATGGCGAATAATTACCGCCGCAGCTTACCGGCATGGCACATGATGGATGGATGGACGTCGGGATATGGAACTGCTTTCAAAACCCTATGTGTATAACATGCATTCATATAAGAAAGATACAGTTGAGCCCATAAGAGATACTGCCGTTGGATGTGAAGCGTTAGAAATGCATATATTCTAGGCCATGATATACGCGCTAATATGGCCAGTTCCCTTTCTCGTCGTCTGTTCTTCCCATAAATTTTTCAGCAAATTCTTACAGTTGTATTTACTTAATCTGTTGTGGTTGAGCCGTTCCAAGAGATGTACTGATCGGAAATGATAATCCTGCGTTTGCTGGGAATTGAACATTGAACCACAATCTAGTAGCATACTAAGCAGTCTAACACAGCTGTTAATCAACTGTATTAATAATAATAATTATTATTACTTTTATTTTTCGTTGCCTCTTTTCTGTTGATGCTTAGTTTGTTTTTATGGTTGAAACGTCCCAGCTGCCATGTCCGTGCATAAAGAGAAAAACTTACTGATCATGTGCAGTGTATATTGTAAACATCAAATACTTATCAACGAATAACCACATACACATTGCAAACTCTTATATATCAATTTGTCACAACTTGAGAACAATTCTCTTGATAATTCACCCGAGACGTCATGTGAGTAATACTAATATATTGTATCAACAGTGGACATTGTTGTCACAACACAAAGCTAAAATGCTAAGTAGAATCAATGTCATTTGCCATATTTGTAGGCTGAGGCAATCTTGTTTGTCTACGAACATCTTTCGTATATGTTCCTGACAAGTTTGACTTCTGGTCGTATTTTAACAAACTATATTAAAATAAGTCAACAATTATATGAAGAGAATACAGAAAATTGAGTTTATAATAATAGTAGGTTAACTGTTTACGGACGATGACCGTGTGATGACAGATATTAAAATAAGAACAAATATTTCTGTTGAAACATTAAAACAGTGAAAACTGTTATAGATTAGAATAGAAAGAACAACACAATTCAGAATGCATACATATTCCCGCAGAAGCATAGGAGTATGAAACATCGACAGGTAACAAAGCAGCTGAAAAACATATAGGTGACTTTAAAAACAAGGTTATTATCAAGGGTAAGGGGCTGTGTGGTCTCGAGGTATGGTGTCCGCCTCAAGTGCTGAAGGTCCCGGGTTCAAGCCCCGGCGATGCCGGGATTTTTTTTCTCGTGGACCTCTAGCAATAAATTTCCCCTGGTCTCTGGGTAGTGAGATCGGACGCCGTGTGTATTGTTGCGCACGTAAAAAATCCCTTGGCAGTTGGAAATCGAAAAAGAGTAGCCTAATGGCGCTGCCCGGGCAAAATTTCGAGTTAAAAATCTACCCAACGTATTTCAGGATCCTCGCCGGTGCTACGGAGTTCGTGCACTGAGCTGAGTTTCTCCAGACTCAGGTCTGAGTTAGGAGGAGAACGGAGCACTTATGGGTTGCACCCGTGTGCCGTGATGTTGATCCATCGACTAAAACTAAAAAACAAGGTTGCACATTATAAGTCTTTGCTCCGACTATGTAGAAATATCGATAACTGAAATTTCTGTAATGTGTTCATTCCTTTTTATTATGGTCATCACTTGAATTGACATACTTATACTGTCTCTACTTGACCTGAAAAGACCTAGGAAAACATCTCTATTATTCGAACTAAATCAGTTATCACATGCGAGTATGACTTCTCTTTTTACGATTTGGTTGAAGAATCCATGGCTTGTAATCACACAAGCCTTACTTTACTAGGCACGTATTACACAGGAAATTGGGAAACCCGTTGAGGCAGTTACATAAACAAACACACATAGTATTGTTTGGCGCTCACAGAAGGAGAAGAAGGAAGTAGAGACTAGAGGACGCACTAGAAAACCTAAAATTTGAAAGCTATAGTCACCGACCGGGATTCGAACCTGTCACCTCCAAATGACGACAGCGCCTCGCTGCAGGAACAAGTGTACTTCGACGCATGACCAACTAGACACCCCAAAACAAGTGTTTTCATTAGTCATGTCTGTTATACACATGAACCTACAACTATGGAATACGGACAGAATTCGTATCCAACCATTGGTCTCATAATTTATTTAAACCAGCATAGGTCAAATAACAAACACACAAACACATCAACCGTAATGCTGTGTCCAGTATATTAACAAACATTTAAAGACGAGAAATGATTGGTCGGTTCTAATGCTGTACACGTATTACACAGGATGGTTTACAGCATTCGATTCTGGATATGAGTGGGTGGGGGCAGGAGAATAAAGAGGTGCAGGGAATGCGGATAAAAATCTGCCGATACAGCTGGAACCTGATAAATATATATGTAAGTGGGGAATCTTGCATAAGCATGTGGTATGCTGGGAGGAGAATGCAGTACCCACCTTGGCCTGCCCCGTGATGAAGTCAAGCTGCAAGGATGGGACTAATTTCATCTGGAGGGGATGGGTCTTTGGAAGACAAAATGCCCCCTATTGGCTCAGGAAATCTAGGGGTTTCCCGGGAATATTGATGATAACCCTCCAAACTTAGCCTTCTCAGAAAGGAGTTACTTATCTAGCTCGTGTCCCCCACTTGTATCCATTTTCCCTTATAGGTGAAACGGTTACAAGAAAATTTGTAAGATTTTAAGTTCTCCTTTTTTTAAAATGAATAACCTGGAACCTGAGTGCTTACAATTGCACAGGACGTTGCTGTCTATTCGTGGTTACCCAGCCACCCGTCGTTCCAGATTCTTCAAGTATGTGATTTAGTAATGTTAACTAACCACATATCAACGTTTTTGTCACATCACAATATACCCGACAAAAGATGAAGTGAAAGTAAAATTCAGTTTATTTACTAAATATGCTGTGAGATAAAAGCATGTAGTGCATCTCTGAAACATAAATTACAATTCAGCACACCAGGAGAACTTTTAATCAGATAGCGGTGGGTACGATTAGTAGTATTACTCTTCGCTGGCTGTTGAACGAGGGGACTGAGCACGTAAGGGAGTGCCCTGAGTGCAGTGATGTCGGTTCTTAACTCAACTCAACCCAGTGTTACTATTACATTGTGCCAGTCGGTCATGTCTTCCGGATCTTCAACCCATTCTTTTTCACAAATGATGGCTTCTAGATCACACACCTGACGTATAGTTCTGCCTGTGCCATCCAGGACCTGCCTCATCTTAGTCTATGACCTTTGACTATATCCATGGCTTCATGCAGGGAGTGATCCCAATCTGCAGCAACCATCAGGTACCATTTGGCCTGAAGACCCTATGCCTATCCGTCATTGTTTGTAGCGCCAGGACACACACCATGCCTACAATTGGTGTGTCGTTTGTGCACCCCAGGATTACCCGCATGGCAGCATTCTGTAGGCATATATATATACCCCTCTAATTTTGTTCTCTCCACAATTTCATGATGTTACAAGTGACCAACATATTTCATTTTTTTTTGGGGGGGGGGGGGGAGGGGGGGGTGTTTATCGTCTTTAATAATCAGCTTTCTTCAATATTCAGCTCTTGAAGTATGGAAGCATTTGTTCTGTTCTTTATCTAAGATATTCTTAGAACTCGACTATAATATTAATATTCAAAGACATGTATGCGCTGTTCAGCTTGTGTATTATGTGTCCAGATCTCACCGGCGTATGTTGCAATGGGAAAGATGCATGCTCTTAAAAATCTAATTTTTGTAGTTCTGTCTATCCCACGCCACAATTTATTAAGTTGTTTTATTCTTTGAAGAGCAATAGATATTCGTCTTTTAATTATTGTCATTGCTTCACCATTGTTGGTAATCAATGACTCAAGATATTCGAAATTTTCCACGATCTGCAATTTTTCCTCATTAACATATATTTCTTTCTCCATAGTAGTTTTATCTGTATGCATTATCTTTGTTCTTGCTATGTTAATATCATCATCATCATCATCATCATCATCATCATCATCATCATCATCATCATCATCATCATCATCATCATCATCATCATCATCATCATCATCATCATCATCATCATCATCATCATCATCATCATCATCATCATCAAGTGCTATGACGGCTGGGGTAGGCGTTCATGACTTGTCATAAGTCTCGGTCTTTTGTTTTCTGGATCATAGCCGCTGACGATATTCCTCTATGCCACCGTCTCAATCCATCCAGCGTCATTTCTCTTGGTCTACCTCTCCCTCTCTTCCCCTCGATTTTTCCAGTTGTCACGATGTTCTCCAGTGCCTCTCTTCTCATCACATGACCAAAGAAAGCTGTTTGTTTCTTTCTTATTGTTGTATATAATGTTCTAGTTTCGTTAGCCTCTATCAGGCAGTCTTTGTTAGTTACTTTGGCAGTCCAATGAATTCGCAACATTCGTCTTAGGAACCACATCTCTGTCGTAATAAGTGTCGTCCCTGGGGTGAGGGGAATCAACACCCACATTTTTTAAACTCCATATAATTATCTTGAGGATCTCTTGGATCTCTGTCCACAAAACCCCATCAGTCTTTGGATCTCTCTCTCTCTCTCTCTCTCTCTCTCTCTCTCTCTCTCTCTCTCTCTCTCTCTCTCTCTCTCTCTCTCTCTCTCTCTCTCTCTCCTTCTTCTTCTTCTTCTTACCACTGGACCATGCCCCTTCTCATTCTTTTCCAAAAACATACTACACAACTCTAGCTTCTAACAAAATGACAAATTAATTTATTAAAGAAAAGTGTCAGGTATGTGTAAAGTGTGTGTGTAGAATGTCTGTTGTATAATCTAGGGTGTATGCAGAATCAGACCGAACAGCTCAGGATCAAAGTCTGCTTTCATCACAGTCCCGGCCACACAACAGCACCATAGATCAAGTACAGAAGGACCTCACCAAATGATGCGTCTCTCCGGCCAGGTGTCGACTTCCTCCAGTGGCTCTTGGATAGTCCGGATGCCTGGTCACCAATGGTGGATGTAGTCCAATACTGATCATGAATCCGACACACACAGTGTAACTAATATGTCACTAAAAGTTCTGTGATCTGATAACCCTTGTACAGTAAAATAAATGTTTACTGTCACTTTGAAACAAAATGTTAATTGTTAATTTCTCACAGGAATTCACCATTTGGAAAACACAATGTTAATTGTTAATTTCTCTATATAAATACTATTGTCCCTGTTACTGGTGGTATTGTAAGTATCTTCACTCTAATATGATGAGAACTACCACGGAGGAATCACTCTTAGATGATCGTCGGTTCCTGCTCAGCAGAGGCCAGGTTCTTGCAGACCCACTGGGTTATGGGCCCAGTGCAAAGGCCGCTGAGTAAAAACTGCCCTCAATGATCGAGCCATAATCTTCTTCTATGACTTGTCTGCTAGCTTTTTATTTTGGAAACATAGTGGAACCTGTTGAAGAGAGAACACCCGGTGAGAGCAACCCGATTCCGACCTTCATTAGGTGAGTGTAGGCCGACGGCCGCACTCAGATATTTAACAGAGAACTAGACTCTGGCATAAGGCAGAGGAGCTCATCACATCGGTCTGAGTCATGGTAAGACAAAGAAAGACTAAAGGAAAAGCGCAGACACCCAGTAGATACCCTACTGGAAGATCCTACCATTTGACATTTCCCCTATCTCCCCGAATATCATCCCTCTACCTTGTTTTTAACTCAATGAGTTAATTGATATCTCACACTAGCTAGTTTAAGCAACGCGATAGCCTACTTCTGCCGACGCTCCTATAATCAGTTCTCACAACGCACATTACTACGCTCGACTCCTAAGAATCAGCTAATTTGGGTCTATTTAATTAAATACCATATATTTATTCCCGTCTGAAATCGAGACCACTAAATCACACAATGGAAAAATGTCCGCCGATGTAAATCAACATTAGACACCGTGGTCTCTTTCCATAATCAGAACAGGAACATCAAACACGTCCTTGTTACCTCACAACATTTGGTCGACTCTCGCCAAAGGTGTTTGTCCAGACTGTTTTAAAACTGTGTCTGAATGACGTCAGAAATCTGACTAGACACTAAGCGTCGAGAAACTTATTTTTGTCTCTCCTTTTCCGACTCGATGTAAACAACCGGCCAGTTGTCACGCTTTGATCTGGAGAATTGTTCCCGGTACTCCAAAAAGTCTTGCCGGCTTGTGATCTGGAGAAATCTTTCCCCCACAGCAAAAGATCTTGCCGACTCTCATCAGGTCACTCTGCCCCAACATCAAAGAATGGCGGCTGCCTGTAGACGAATGGCGCGACAGTCTTTCATCGATCGACAACTCCAAGAATTCCGCGACAATCTCTGTTGCTTCCAAGTTCTTCGTAATTTGTTCATTATTCCAAGATTCACTGTCATACAGCAATACAGGTTCTATATATCATTTTAGCACTCTATTTCTTACAATCAATGATAGTGACTTATTGCATAGGATATTCTTCATTTTCCAAAATGCAGCCTTGACATGCCCTATTCTGTTCTTAATATTTGTTGTGCATCTTCCATCTGACTTTATAAATACCCCTAGGTATTTAAAACTATCCACATGGTTAAGAGTTTTCCCTTATATTTCCATTTCATATTTTGGGGTCACCTTTTTCTTTGATATCACCATTGTTACTGTTTTCTTGACATTCAAGGAAAGCCCTTTGTTTGCACTCTCTGTTACTACAATATCCAACAATTGTTGTAGATCTGTAGCATTATTCGTGTCAATGCTGTGTCATCAACATAGCGTATATTTTTTATATTATAACCTCCGATTAGTATCTCTGGCTTCTCTTTGATCTCTCTCATTATTACTTCGCTATAGAGGGAGAAGAGATCCGGTGACAGGACACATCCCTGTCGTACTCCTAGATTTATTTGTTCATAAATGCCCTCTTTTTTTTCCCCATTTTAATTGCTGCTACTTGTGTCCAGTAAATATTATTTATTATTCTGAGATCCTTCCCATCAATGCTAATATTATCCAACATTTTAATCAGTTAATTATGTATTACTCAAATGCCTTATTTCGGTCGTCAACATGGCGGCTAGGCATTGAACCGTTAAGGCCTGTGGCGTGTTTATGCTTGTAGCTACGGTTTGCAATCGCATTTTCCTCATGTTGGACTGGTAGTACATGGTTCTGCCACCCTGCTACTGAGTGAGTGCGTGGGCGACTCTGTGAGCTGTGAAATTCGCGTGGAATGCTTTTACTTCTGTCCTGTACAGTGACCTGCATGTTCGGAACAATGGCTACCGGCTGTTGCTGAATTGACCGATTTGCCTTTTCGGTCACGAGTGCATTTTTTTCTGGAGACTCCTGGGAGTCGGCACTGAAGCTGCGGAGTTCGTGCTTTGTGCGACGCTTTCGGTGGGTCGCCCTGCGATAAAAGACCGAGCCATGTGAGAAAACCCGGGTCAATGATGTCTTTCTGGTGACTGCCGAGTCCATCGACGATGAACTGTTGTTTTCGTGGATGGATGTTGTGTTGGCATTCTGGCGGCGGCATTATGCACAGTGTACATGTGCGGGCTGTTGGATTGCCGAGACTCCTGTCTATTCCACTTTTCACATTGGGCAGTGGGGAGCATTTTGTGTGATAGTCACTGGCACAGGAATGGAGCATAATGGGGACGACCCGTTGCCGTGAAGTTGGAACCTCGACTAACTAACTAACTATGCCTTAGTATAATCTATGAAGCACAAACTAATGTTTTTTTGTTTCTCTTTTGATCTTTCTATTAGTGTTTATAACATGTATATTTCATTGTTTGTACCCTTTCCTTCCATAAATCCATACTGTTCTTCACCAATTTCCATTTTTATTTTCTTTCCTATTCTTCTCATTATAATTCTGAGTAGAAGCTTAGTGACATGGTTTATGAGGTTAATTGTACGAAAATATACGCATTCAATTGCTCCTGGTCTTTTTGGTATAGCTATAAATACCCATTAAAGAATATAACTCGGTAGATATCCACTGCTGTAAATGTCATTCAACATTTTGGTTAATATATCCTCCCCTTCCTCCCCTCCTCTTCCTCCTCCTCCCCTCCTCCCCTCCCCCTCCTCTTCATCCTCCTCTTCCTCCTCCTTCTTCATCAACGTTCCGAGCCATTGAGGTTCTTTGCTGCAGATACAATCCGTCTCCATTCGTCTCTCTGGTTGACCCTCTCTTGCCAGTCGTTGATTCCAAGTGCGTGTAGGTCTGTATATATATTATCTCTCCACCGTCTTCTTGGTGGTTAATATATTAACGAAATAATTTGTGATTTCCACTTTTCAATTGAGTTGAGGTTATTAGGTTTTCTATACCATTCTGTAACCATGTACTTTAAAATAATTTTACCCGCCATACACTTTCTGGCCGGTCTCTCTGGCTGTGGGGTTACAACACTTTCTCTCTGTAATCCCGTTTATCACGCAGAGTCTCGCAGCGGAGCGAGAACTGAGGTGGTTCGACCCCCGCTCGTGACTTGCGGATACTGAGCCGGCCGCTCAGAAAGCAATGGCAAACTACTGAGCGTAATCTTGCCAAGAGATCAACAGACAGCTGAAAGATGCTGCTGTTGACAGCTAAGTCCTGTAAAAGGATACGCAAAACATACACTTTCTGAGCAATTGTTAACAGAAATTTACCCTGGTAAATTCTATTCTAGTGTCTAAGGGAGGGGAACCCAAGGGAAACACACCATTCTCAAGTATAATCGTTTATGTAAAATTATGTTAAATGTTTTTTTTCCACTCAGTTGTACTGCATTATCTATGAGTATTTGCCCTTTGTCTATCCAATTCGGCTGTTTTCTGCATACTTTGTGCATTTCCATCGTTGCACTGTGAAGGCAGTTTGCCAGATTTTGCAGATCAGCAGAATTTTAGCTGTCACACTTAAACTGTCTATACTAGTTTTCAATGAAAGCTTCCATAGGACAGGAATCACGCAGCACTGTTTCCATCTCCCTGTGTATTTATGTAGGGTGTTTTCACTGTAACATGAACACACTTTATTGCAAGCTTGGTCTTTGATTTCTCCATTGTTCTGACAAATTGTTGGAGCAGGAGTTCCAGTTAATAGGGTATGCTGCCACGTGCATAACTAATGGAGAACACGTTGAAGGAACAGGTGCATACTTCAGTGCAAATATAAGGACATTTGACAGTGCAGTGTTTAAACGTTCTCACAATACTCCTTCATAGTCAGAACAAAGACTTATGATTTTCCTATTGTATAATTGTTACAGGCGAGTATTATAATTTCATCGGATGAAACAGTGTACAACGGACCTATCAAACAAGAACTCTATATCGAAGAATATAGGTTATCAAGACAAATGCAAGTTTTAAAATTAAATAGTGTGGGAAGGTAAAACATGCACGTCTGGAAAAGATAATTATGGAGTGAGGTGTTTTGGGGAAGCTGGGGAGAGGAAGACCTGAAAGTAGATAGATTCTGGGTGTAATAAATACTTTATACACACCAGAAACAGAGACAGGACCCTGGCTTATGATAGCGAGACACTTCTAAAGACAGTTATTGGGATAATGGTCTGCACATGACATCCATAAAAGTTAATTGCATAGCCTTTACAGGACGTGGCAGTCAATCCCAGCATAATTTTTGCTGTCCGTGATCTCTTGGCAAGTTTAGTTTGCCATTGCTTTCTGAACGACCATTTCGTAAAAAACCAACTTAATGCGGTCTGCTGCCAAATCGCCAGCATCCGTGTTTCGAATGCGGTATTGGGGATTCCGAACTGCGTCGGTAACACCTTCGCCACGGAGCGGAACTGCACAGGACAAGCCACTAGATTAGTGAGGACCGTCATCATCGCACTCCGGACAGGTCCATAGGTGCTCAGGTCTCCCCCTTAAACACCCCCACCAGTGTATATCGATGTATCGCACCAGTTCTGCCTTGATTATAAAAGATTATGGATGATGTACCTATTCCGTGTCACTCATATTCACCATTTTCTACATTTGTCAACCTCTGTTTCCTACACCTTCAAATTAAAAAGTGCGTAAACGAGGAAAGTATATATTTGACTAGGTAGCTAAATGGACATTATATATATATATATATATATATATATATATATATATATATATATATATATATATATATATATATATATATATATATATATATATATATCCCCCGATGGTGTTTCCACCTTGTCGTGGTGGGGGAGCTTGAGTTTCTCAATGACCCTGAGAGCTATGCCGGCGGTAGCGTAGCTACCAGCAGGGCCTCCCAAGCCGGACAGGTCAAAGTGTAGAGAACAGACAAAGAAAAACCTTTCTTTGTTACGAAACAAATACATGAGCCTCGATATCGGACTGACTTATCTGGACAACGACCTTGGAACGTTAAAGGACTTTTGAGATTTGGAACATGGAATGTACGGACACTATATCGAGCTGGAGCGGCCGAAGAACTAACCCGGGAGCTGATTGAATATCAAATGGATATAACAGCAATTCAAGAAATAAGGTGGCCAGGAGAGGGTACTTTAGAGCAAAATGGAATGATTATAATATATGGAGGAAACACTGAAAATAAACATGAATTAGGAACAGGATTTGTCATCAAAAAAGAGTTATGGGGGAACGTTTTAAACTTTAAAGCTTTTAATGACAGGATTAGTAAATTACGAATAAAAGGTAAATGGAAAAATATAACGATGATTAATGTACATGCACTTACTGAAGAGAAAGAAGATGATATTAAAGAAGACTTTTATAATGATCTGGAAGATGTCATAGAAGAAACCCCCAAACAGGACATCCTGATTGTGCTGGGAGACTTCAATGCAAAAATAGGTAGAGAGCAAACTAATAAAAAAGTGGCCGGTATGGAAAGCCTACATACAACTTCAAATGACAATGGATGGAGAGTCATCAACCTGGCAGAAGCCAAAGGACTGCAGGTTAGCAGTACCAGACTACAAAGAAAGGATATACACAAACAAACTTGGAAATCATGTGACAAGAGAACCTATAATCAAATAGATCACATTTTAATTAACAACAGAAATGCATCAAACATACAGCAAGTCAGAAGTTATAGAGGAGCTGAGTGCCACAGTGACCACTTCCTCGTGGGAGCAAAATTTAAAATAAAACTTAAGAGAGCTTTCTATACTAAATTACAAAGATTACACCCAACATATAACAGAGAAAAACTGCAAGACATTACAGTCAAAGAGAAATTTACAGATGAAATAAAATGTAAACTTGAAACTCTGCAAAACCCTTTGGAGGAAAGCATTGACCAAACTTGGTTGAACATCAAGAATACAATTCAGTCTACCGCAGAAGAATGTCTCGGTGTGTTAACCACGCATAGAAAGAACAGATGGTTCAATCAAAAATGTGAAGAAGCAGTCATTAGGAAGAAGAATGCCAGACATGTATGGTTAAATGACATCAATAACATCCAAAAGGAAGAGCATTATAGAAATGAATGTAAAGAGGCTACAAAAATAGTCAGACAGCAGAAGCGAGAATATATGAGTAATATAATCAAAGATATGGAAACTAATCACCAAAAAAATGAATCCAGAAAATTTTTTAAAGAACTTAAGTCAATGAAACGAGGGCACCAACAAAACACATATGGTTTAAAAGACAAAAATGGGAATATGATAAATACCAATGAGGAAATGTGAAACACATGGAAAGAATATTTTATTGAATTACTAAATTGTGAAGCTCCAAGTAACATTTTCTCACAGGAAGAGGTTCTAACATGCGAACCACAAATTGAAGAACCTACATTTGAAGAAATCCTATATGTAATCACACGACTTAAAAACAATAAGGCAACTGGGACTGATGGAATTGCTGCTGAATTTATAAAGGCAGGTGGCCATGCATTACATCTAAAGCTATACGAACTAATAATAAAAATCTGGAGGACAGAAGAATTACCCCATGACTGGAAAGAGTCATTATTGATACCTATCTTTAAGAAAGGAGACAAGTTCCAATGTGGAAATTATAGAGGAATATCACTACTGTCCACAAGCTATAAGATACTATCCGCAGTATTACTAAATAGACTAAAACCATATTCAGAAGACAAATTAGGTGACTACCAAGCGGGGTTTAGACAAAACAGATCAACAATAGATCAGATATTTATCTTACGACAAATAGCCGAGAAACATTGGGAATATAAAAGAGATCTCCATAACATTTTTGTGGATTTTAAAAAGGCTTATGATAGTGTCCATAGGAATAGTCTATGGAATGCTATGCAGGAATTTGGAATACCAAGGAAGTTAATCAACATGACCAGACTATGCATGGAAGATACTTATAATATAGTAACATATAAAGGCAGGAAATCAGACCCCTTCCAAATAACATCTGGCTTGAAACAGGGTGATGCACTATCGCCGCTACTCTTCAATCTGGCTCTAGAGAAAGTTGTAAGGAAGGTAAAGGAGGAATGTGATATTGGAGGAACATCCAAGCTGCTTAGTTATGCAGATGATATAGATATTATAGGGCAAAGTGAACAAAAGACATTGGAAATATTGACTCACTTAAAGGAAAAAGCCCAACAGATGGGGCTGGTTATCAACCAAGATAAGACAGAATATATGGTAATTTCAAGAGACGGAATGGCTAGAAACTCTGGCCACATACAAATAGATAATATGACCATTAAAAGAACGGAAACATACAAATACCTGGGTACGATCTTCAACTGCTCCAACATCATAAGGGAAGAAATACAAACTAGAATCAACTCTGGAAATAAGATATACTATGAAATACAACATCTACTAAAATCAAAGGCGCTATCTCGTAACACCAAAATCACAATATACAAAACACTGATCAGACCAGTTGTGCTGTATGGCTCTGAAACCTGGAGTACAACGAAAGGAGACGAAGCCTTGTTACAAACCTTTGAGAACAAAATTTTAAGACGCATCTTTGGACCCATTAGGGATACACAAAGTGGAGAGTGGAAAAGAAGAAGTAACAAAGACATTTATGATCTGTTTAAGTCCCCGCTAATCACTGGTATCATGAAGGCTAATAGACTACAATGGCTGGGGCATATAGAAAGAATGGAAGATAATAGGGAAACAAAACTCGCTTACACTCAGGAAATAAATGACCGTAGACCCCAAGGTAGACCAAGAAGGCGGTGGAGAGATAATACATGTACAGACCTACAAGCACTTGGAATCAACGACTGGCAAGAGAAGGTCCACCAGAGAGACGAATGGAGACGGATTGTATTTGCAGCAAAGAACCTCAATGGCTCGGAACGCTGAAGAAGAAGAAGAAGAATATATATATATATATATATATATATATATATATATATATATATATATATATATATATATATATATATATATATATATATATATATATATATACACATATATATATATATATATATATATATATATATATATATATATATATATATATATATATATATATATATATATATAATGCCTTATATGAAATGTTGACAGCTAACATGTATATATGTCTTCAAAAGGATTGTTAAATTGTACTTAATGAAACAAAAGATGTTGAGTAAACCCCCAAGACACCCAAGTGACAATGCCGATGCATTTATTTAGACTGGTTGTCATTCTTAGAATACAAGGCGAGAAATGTACACAAATGTCAGAGGTCACACTTGACAAGACACACACGGAATGCTGTATCCAGTTACATTTGGCACTTGTGTTTACACTACAACGATTGCGAAATGTCATACATCATGAAACCATCCCCTAAGGATTGTTACAAACTGGCGTTCGCCCAGAAGTTGCAAGGTTGACAGGCTGTCGATCAGAAACAGAGATACGCACGATGGTAGTGAAGACTTATGGGGGTCTCCTAATGGCTGCACTGATTCCCAAATGTCTCATTATTTAGTCTGCAAAGCTAGAACTTGCAACACAAGTGTTAAATTACACGTCAGTGTCTATGTCCTGAAACACAAGGGTGTTATTTCATGGCGTTGAAATGTACACCAAGGACAGTAATGCGTCGTAAAGACTTGGACACATAAGAGTAATTATTGCAAGTAACGCAATGAAATCACAACTTATATCTTAACATAGCAAAATCAGAGATAATGCATACAGATAAAACTAATGTGGAGAAAGAAATATGTGTTAACGATGAAAAATTGGAGATGATGTAACATTTCGAATATCTTGGTTCATTAATTACCAACAATGGTGACGCAATGAAATAAATTAAAAGACGAATATTTATTGCTCTTCAAAAACTAAAACAACTGAATAAATTGTGGCGTGGGACAGATAGACCAATACAAATTAGATTTTTAAGAATATCTTGGGTACAGAAAAGAACAAATGCATCCATACGACAAGATCTTAATATTGAAGAAGGGTGGCAACTAAAGATGATAAAAGAAAGAAAATAAATTGCAATAAATTGGTCACTTGAAACGTCATGAAAGTTTGGAGAGAACAATAATGGAAGGGTATATGCCAGGGTAGAGAGGAAGAGGAAGGCCAAAGAGAATATGGATGTGGCAGATGATCTCCAGATGGATGTATCGGACGCGGGACATCTTGCTAATGAACGAGAAGTTTTACGGAAGGTTGTTATGGGAGCGAGGTTATGCAAAGGACATGCTACTGAATGAATGAATGAACGTACCGAACGAACTCTAAATACACAAAAACTAAAGTATGTACTGTCAACAACAACAAAAAGTAAGGAATGCCGAGCAAAAAGCGAATTCTTATGTAAATCAATGTAGCTCGCTGTATCCATGTTACAACAGCACAATGGATATAGCAGCTTCTAAGATTAAACCAGCTTAGAGATCACTGGGAGTCTATTGACAACTTTCCTAACACCAGCTAAGGCCTAATCCAACCCAGAACGTATGTTGTTCGTTGATGCATGAGCTGGTTATATTTAAATGCTCATTTTCCGGATATGTGAAGATGCAGTGCCAATCTTGCACGCTCCACTGGCTTCTGCATTTGAGATGGGAAGGAGAGCTCAGCAGCATAGTTCCCAGAAGATGGTACTTCGGTACCTGGTCAAGAGGAATGACTCTGCATCAAACTCAACCCAGACGACCCAACCCCAGTGTATCGGACTCGAGACGTAACAGCCAGTCGTCCTAAGGATTCACCAAGCAAGGAACTATCATCTCTGTGTGTGAAACTAAATCTGCTATAGCTGCATTCCTTGTAGTTAGCAATTGTTTGCCTACTTATTGGTGTAATGAAATAATACGCCCACAAAGTTATATAAATGGTTTCGGCACCCTCGAGGCCAATGAAACAGGGCAATCAAATTCTCAGGTTTGGATCGACATCCGTAGAGGTATATTTCAGAGGACATACTTGAACATATTATTTTTTAAATTAAAATTGTTCGTGGCCTCACAGGGATTCGAACCTACGACTATCAAATGACAGCGCCTCCCTGAAGGAAAAATAGTACTACGACACACGGACAATTAGACAGTCCCTTGGAGCCATATTGCTTTAAATTTGAATACTGTCTCCAAATCTTGAATTCCCTTCTCTACTTCTATGACTGTCCATCAATACGTGTCAATGTAATTCCTCATTCCTGCTAAGTATCAGTTACATACTGAGACAAGGGATACATTTCAAACATAACGACGATGTACCAGATGTATACAGATAGTTGAGGGGGGGGGGGCGGGGGAGGGTTGAGCTGTCAGCTGCATTAACAGCTTGTAACTCAGACCTGTTGGAATTTAGTGTGGGCGGCGTAGGTTGCTACGAAAGAGGAAACACGCGGTATAGACCCATCTGGTGCTAGGGTTGTGGATCGGACATCAAGTCTTCTCGGATAAGTGCGAGAAATGTGCGCACGTTAATGTTGTTTTTTTTTTGTTTTTTTTTGTTTTTATTGCTACAAGGTCGTTAAAAATACAGGAATAAAAGATCACAAATGGGAGGTTGCTTGAGACAGAAACAGTTTGAATTTATTCCCAGTTTGGAAGGGAAAGAATTGCTAGGACATAGTTTAAACTTACTTCCAGTTTGGAAGGGAAAGAGTTGCTAGGACAGAGACAGTTTAAACTTACTTCCTGTGTGGAAGGGAAAGAGTTTCTAGGACAGAGACAGTTTACACTTACTCTCAGTTTGGAAGGGGGACAGTTGATAGGACAGATCAGTTTAAACTTACTGGCATAATGGAACATCAGTATCAGAAATGACTGGCAGTACACGAGACAGAGGGTTGTGGACAATCATGATCACGACGCTACACATCATAGACTACAAGAAGAAGATTATGTGAGAAGATTGGGCAACTTATGGAAATATGGATGAGCAATGATATGTTTCTTTATCACAGTTTTGCAATTTCTTTGTTATCCTGCCACGAAAAAGTGTTAATAACATGCAGTATACAGTACGAAAGTTATGTAGAAACGTTGTTGCCTTTGCCAGTAATTAAGATGCTTTAGGCAAAGGAATAGAGGCCCTGGAGATGTTAATATACATACGAATATGTTGTATTTCATGGGAACAAAAACAATCAAATACAGAAGTTTTAGAAAAACTGGGAATGAAAAGAGAGTTGATAAAAGAAATAAAAAAGAGACAAGTGAAATATTTCGGCATGATACTCTTATAAAATCCATACTGGAGGCCAAGGTTGAGGGAAGCGAGCAAGAGATAGACAACGATCCAAGTAAGAAGATAACATCAAGAGATGGACGAACATCAGCCTGACAGAATGTACAGTCAGGGCGTGAGACAGACAGTGTTGGAGATCCATTGCAGCCAACATTCATTGTGGAGGCGGCACTTAATTGACTGATTGAAGTAAAAAAAAAAAAAAGAATATGAAAAACAATAAATGACCCTTTAATACGAATTGATACGTATTTGGTGCTAGCCCCATGTTTTGTATAGACCAATCGGCACTTGATGTATGATGTAGTCAGTATAATACCGGCTGTCTTTACTCCCATGTCATTTCTTGGTACCGATTTTAGACTTTGAGCCCACCCAGATCAAGATAAAATATCCACCTCGATGGAGTTTCGAACACAAGTCCACAGGACCGGCAAGCAAACGTGCTAGCCACTGCGCTACCGCGGCTCCGCAAGCAGAAGTAGTTTATTACTATCCCCTAGAAAGAACTGTTCGTTGCAATCCACGAACATATTCTATTTCAGAGCTCCTGTGTCTGGTGGAATCTGGTGGGAATCCTCAACACGCAGTGACACGGTGACAGAATGTGACGCGACCGAGCGTTCACCTTCGCCGCTCCCAGGATAAAAATGGCATCACGGAATGAGTTTTACTACATTAATCAGTGTGTCAGTGTAATTTCCAGCGAATCAGTTAATTCGTGAGGGCAGGCAGATATTCTCAGATCAACCATGGATTTCAGGAATCGAAACGGTTGGGGGCGGCACACGAGACCTCGATAAACCGCGAGCAAAAGTGGTCTAAAAGCGCTTGAAGTCATCGGGATAGTGGCACTAGGGAGTACACAAGCAACACGGTATATGTCCATGTTGGTTGACAGTCGGATGGTGTTACAGTAACTCTTTCTAAATAACAAACCTTTCGGTATTAATAGACGCGAAGAAGAATGATCACAACAGGTAAGATACTGTAAACGTTTAAAAAATTGTTTGCAAGTTTTTTGTTTTGTTTTTTTCAGCTACAAATTTAATGTCACAATTTACATTATGTATTGTAAAACATTAGTTAAATTTTGTGATATGTCATGAAACACTTGCTTATTATTATACTCAGTTTGCTTGGATGATATTCTTTAAGCTTCGCTAAACAACAACAATTGAGTTTTCTCTGTAGACGAATAGCTAGTGTTAACGCCGGTCCCTAGTGTTCACATTCTCACCAAGATCGAATTTGTTTCCAGGCCACATGGCTCCAAGATCGACCCAGTCACAATGGATACCAGAATATTTTCGTAGAAATAAAGTGGCCGATTGGATTTTGAGGCTAATGATTTCTATGGGTTGAGGTAGCCATTTTAAGACCATCCCGCCTTAGTCGTCTCTTACGACATGCTTCGCAGGTTACATTGTTGCTGTTCTTTGATTCCCTTGAGGGCCTTGTTAACACACGGTAAGATGAACTTCAGTGCATGAGGAGAATCTGTAAGAAGAATTGAAATATGGTACTAAGCTTATAACATTTTACTCTGGCGTTAAATTAGTACTGTTTTATGCATTAAAAAAGAAAAAAAAAAAAAACACGGACAAAGACTAAAACAGTTGCAACTAAACTACAAGCATTCATAAAGTGGTGCCTTTGAAGAATTGTAGGGCTGAAATGGTATGACAGAATCAACTAATGCGAAGCTCAGAGAAAAAAAAAAAACTACTCCAGAGAATCACAAGGTAACGGAAAGACGCTGGTACCAGGTGGGACACTGAAATGAAAAAAAAAAAACACACATCAGAATAGTATCACAAGGAAGCCGTTTCATTAAAGCTAACAGGGCACACACAATAGAGGGAGTCCTAACATACACAGAGAAAGTAACTAGAAACAGAGGTTGATAAAACTGAGAGGGCATGAAGTGAGCTGCAGAAGATGGCAAAAGGTAGCACGGCTTGGCTGGATGTGGTTGAGGTACTTTATGCGATAGACAGCAGCAGAAAAAGAATAAGGCAGCTGGTGTAATATTCACTGCGTTCCACCATTGGTATCACAGGAGACAAATCCGTCACACAATACCAACATTAAAGGTGCTCCGAATTCACACCCTAAACGTGGCATGGCATTTGAAATCTTAGTACTAATAATAACATTGGGTGGCCAGTTACCTTCTGCGAAGATTCTCCTTTCCAGTTTCAAGAAATTTATCAGTTGCCTGTGGTTACATCGGGTATCCACTATTGTGAATTACATTTGTTAAAGGAATCTGCAGGCACTACTGCAGATGAGATATGAAATCTTAGTACTAATAATGACATTGGGTGGCCAGTTACCTTCTGCGAAGATTCTCCTTTCCAGTTTCAAGAAACTTATCCGATGCCGATTTTATGAAGCTGGATCACCTTCAGAGTTCCACTTGTTAAAAAAGGAAGAACCATTCCACTTCTTGTGGTTGAAATCTCCCCCATCCGTTTGATAAGTGCGCGCATTAACTACTCTATTACCCTGACTGCTATCGATTCGCATTGTTTAATCCACACGTTATTTCCACATTCTGTTTTAAAAAACACAATTGTGAGGATCAGCAGAGTTGATCCAGAACACCAAGGGTGGAGATCTGTTGAGATAAATGAATGCTTACCTCATTGGGCATGGCATATGATGATGATGATGATGGTGATGATGATGATGATGAACACCAATGTACTCGTATATACAGTCTCGATAACCCTAGGATAGTAGAGCGGATTTGTGTGATGCCGCCTATGGGGCTGGGTCGCTTTTAAACCAAAGAACCGTTTCGGCCACACAGTTATGAAGTAGGTCTCAGAGCTGACATAAATGGTTATAAGCAAAGCAACCAGGAAGGAAGCTTCGTATATTGGAATAACCTAACGATTATTAGGCACATGTTTAGGACATCTAAAGAATATGCATAACAAGAAATGTAGTAATGTTAGTAGTAGTAGTAGTAGTAGTAGTAGTAGTAGTAGTAGTAGTAGTAGTAGTAGTAGTAGTAGTAGTAGTAGTAGTAGTAGTAGTAGTAGTAGTAGTAGTAGTAGTAGCGTAACGGCCCTAAGCCTTGGTTGGTAGCTAGTCTAGGATCGAAGCTCCGACAGGTGGACAGTTAGAGCAATGCTTTGCTGATCCCGCAGCTTACGCAGCTTGTCTTGTTCCAGATGTATTGGTGTCACCTTTCTTCTGGAGTAAACTAGACATGCCGAGAGAGGGATCATGCTGCATGGGCAACACATGGTCTCTAAATTCAGCCCAGGCTTTGTGTTATGGAGATATAACCCCATTTTACAAACTATCATCTGTCAAGACGGCCAGGTGCCAGTCAGTCAGTATTGTAGCAGGTCTGTTTCGGAACGTTGCTGTCACCACCGCACCTACACGTTCCTCCGTCTCTTGCCATTTCTCCTACCTCAGTCACAAGGCGCCCGCAGTGCCCCGTGTCCAACTACTCATCGGTCGACCCCCGCCTCCTCTTCCAGAATTCTTGTCCTCCATCACTGTTCTTTCCAAACCACTGTGACGTTCCATATGGCCAGAGTATTTTTGGTTTCTGAGGCGCGAAACTGTTGATGAACTAGTGTTCGATGATGTTCAGGTCTTGCAGAATGTCAGTATTTCTATTCTTCTTGGTCCATTATATTATAATAGTTGTTCTATAATATTTCATTGGATCATGTGCTATTATATTATTCGTTAATGATTGTGAAATCGTCCATAACTCTCATCCAACTGTTGTCACAGTAGAGATAAACGTCCTCAAACATTTTACTTCAACTTGTCTGATGATATTGTGCCATAGGTTCTTACAATAATTTAATCTTTGCATTCCTACATCTAGCCGTCGTCTGACTTGGTTGGTATAATGGTTTTGTCCCTGGACATTATTTTTGTTTTGTTTAAATTCAGAAAAGAGACTTTAATTTTCACCGTGTCTCGTGACAGACAGGATCAGATCTTCTAATCCTTTAGCATTATTTGAGAGGAGGACTGTGGCATCTGCATATCTACGTTCTGAAGTTATAGTTTCATCAATTACACATGGATCAATGTTCTCTCTGGCATCAACATTTTTGACGCTTTTCTTAACATTTTCTGCATATATATGGAATAGGTATGGAGAGAGAATGCAGTCCTGTCTTACTCCCGTTTGCACATCAAACAGTTTGGTGTTTCACCGGCTAATAATAATAATATTTGCTTATACAATTACAAGATAAAACTATTAAATATACACATAAACAAATCCATCATGCCGTTATATTTCAAACACTGTGTCTAAAGAATCGATCCGAGATAACGCTCCTTGGAATTAAAAGTAATGATAATACCATGCAGACACCGCCATGGACTGTCATGATTTACATCTTCACTATGCTTTGCGTCTCAGCGCACCGAGTCAGGGTACTCAGTTCTCCCCCTCCCTTTCTTTCATTCCAAGACAAATCCCAGAACATTCTAAAATGTATCCCAAAGCTCATTTGATGAGCTGCGTCAGAAAACCGAACCCATCATTGCTCGGGACTCCACCCTAACCATGCCTTGGCAAATAAGCCCAATAATCTGTATCACGGCAATACCTTGGAATGACAATGATAGAAAATGAAATCTATATTATTCATTAGCTCGAAGACTTCAAAATTTCTATAGATGACTGAGAACTTTATGTAGAAACGATCTTCAGTTCCCATCTGTAGACTATGGGTAAAGGTCCCTTACCCTTGGTCTGTGAACGTGGATGAGAGTTGACAGGAAGGAAGGAAGCAGCATCCTTGACTGTGCTTGGTCGTGCCAGATTTTAGAGAAATATGTCTTATCGGTGGGACGTCAAAGTATGTGTTACTTGAAAATGATGACAAAGTCATATGGATGTCTCCAAAATGAATCGGATGTACCTGTTACATATAATCTTGCACGTCCTCTGATTACTACTGATCTCCTCGTTAATACTATGCACGCAGTACCAATAACATAATTTTGAATGACTAGAAAACTTAGTGAAAACTGGCAAGATTGAGGGGAAAAGAACAAGTGTAAGGGAGAGAAGTAAATATCTTGTTGGTTTGACCACGTGGCATTGTCGAGACAAGAACACAGAGCTCATCCACGACTTTAAGTGATCGTGTGATATGGCGAAACATGATCGCCCAAGCTTATCGACTTGGCACATGATGATGTTAAGTTTGTCATTGCTTTCTGAATGGGAAGTGACTGATGTAGGGAACAATTCCACTAACCCAGCATCAGCGCACCGAAAGTTTTTTTAGATTTATATAGAGCAGGCTTTTGGCAACCTACGGCACACGTGCTAAGTCAATGGCTGACTGGGCACTATAGTAAAGAAGCATCAGCATCATGTGCAATGCCGATAAGCGTGAACAGTGACGTTTCGTCATCTCACGCGATCACCAGAGTCTTGGATCAGCTCCGTTTCCTTGTCTCGACCATGTCACGGGGTCAAGCCATCCAGATATTAATCTCTTATTGTGTTCCTTGAAAGCGAACGTTATAATGCATTGGTGATAAGAATGGGCGATCTGGCGCAAATAAGTGTGGAGCAAAAATAACTCACCTTGACGCGGTTCTATTTCAGTCTTACCGTTCATGTATTTTCCGTTCACCATCACCGAAAGCTCTATAGCTCCCTCGACTGTAGCATACTCATAATAGTAGAGCTTGTAGCTCTTAGTACAAACGTGGTGTTACTGGTAATGAGGTACCGATATAACGACCCCCTACCCCTTAAAAAATATAAAAAGGAAAACACTTGATATATGCTTGTTTCAAGACTTTTAGACAAACGAATGTGAACTAGACCGTGGTGGATTTGTCTTGGTACCATGAGTGATGTTGCAGCGTAACTTCTGCACAATACTACGACAAGTTGCCGATCCCTGATTTAGAGTGCCACCACTGTGTGAAACACGGTAAATATAAGTTTAAGAATATATATGTGTATAATTAGGAATAGACATTCAGTCTTTGATCGAAACAACCGCTAACCAAGATGTATTTTAAAAACATAAACACTCTGTCTTTAGAACCTATGAACACATTTTCCCTAATTAATAGCATAAACAATAATACTTTATTGATAACAACAATGCAACCTTTCATTAAAAATGCATTAAAAATATTAAACAGGACAGAATGTCCTCCGAATGAAAATACAAACATCCTCGTCCCAATAAAAACAAAGCAAAATGGAATGGAGATAGAACAGTGGTTCTCAACTTTTTTGGCCCGTGCCCACCTTCACCATATTTTCAGAACGTCATTCCGCCCCCCCCCCCCTTTCGTATTTCCACCCTAACCCCCCCCCCCGCCCCTACACAGTATACGTAATAATGGAAGCTAAATTTAATAGCACATACTAAAACAAGTCTAGACGTCTACATAAAACTTGATTTGCGGGTCTACTTACGTTATAAAATGAATTTCAGACGGGTGAGACGTACAGAAGCATAAAGTATGAAGGGAAAAACAATATCAAGTAATCGGTTCTTGTATTAACGCGATCTTGAAATAATCTTAATCTCCCCCCCCCCCCCCCCGCTCCCGCCCCCTTGAAACCCTAAAATTCCCACCTAGGGGGGAATTCTCCACCGGTTGAGAACCACTGAGATAGAAGGAGTGCAGTCACTGATTGTCACTCGTCTTGAGTGGTATGTCTCTTAAGTGATCCCACAGTTGGAGACCGTTTGTCAATCGTTTAGAAGATTAAATGTCGGGTGTGCTGCTTCATCCTGGATTTTTGGACACTCCGAAAGTGGAACATCATAGTGTCGTTAGAGTTATTAAGGCTCATTTTAACTGGGGAAATGTCCGGGTAATTATCTTAAATACTTCCGGACAGTTTAATCCAGCAAGAAAACACGTCAATAAGGTCGACCACCTCTTGCGCCGTGGCAGCTGTGTTCGTTGTAGTATTCAGACTCTAATTATAACAAATGTCTGTGTGTGTATATGTCTGTCTTTCTCCGTCTGTTGTCTTTCTAACTTCCTCGCCGTCTATCAGTTTGTCTTTCTTTTTCCTTCGCTGTTTGTCTGTCTCACTCACTCACTCACTCACTCACTCACTCACTCACTCACTCACTCACTCACTCACTCACTCACGCACGCACGCACGCAAGCACACAAGCACGCGCCCACGCACGCACGTACGCACCCACGCACCCACTCACTCACTCACCCACTCACCCATTCACTCACTTATTCACTCTCACTCACTCACTCACACACTCACGCATCCACTCACTGTTTTCGCCTGACTGCATTGACCCAGTCTGCTTCTAAGACCAAGACACCTCCCCCCCCCCCCACCACTTGAGGGTGATTTAGGTTCTTCTCCCCTCAGTTGACTGGCGCCTTGCCGCGTTGACAGACGATAGTTTGTTAATTTGTGTTTCAAAAAAGATATTATACCTCTCCATAGCACACAGTCTGAGTTGAATTGTAGAGACCATGTGTTGCCCGTGCAGCATGATCACTCTATCGGTATACCTGGTTTCCTCAAAAGGAAATATAACACCAATACATCTGGAACAAGACAAGCCGCAGAAGCTGTCGGATCAACAAAGCAATGCTTTATATGTCCGGCTGTCGTGGCTTCGATCCTAGACCATGACATTTAGTCTCGAGGTCGCATTTCATCGCACCAGGATAAGGTTTGTACCCTCCAAACTTGCGCCCCTCCGCCTGAAGTCGTTGGCACAGTGTGGGGTGTCGGGTTTGGTAAGCGCCGCCCAACATTCGACGCTAACAGAGAACAGGTAGTACCGTCTACTGTCGTACGGTAGCTCAGTCACAGTGTCCAAGACCTGGCTTAATCACTTCAATGATGACATATTATAATAGACACGGGCTGGAAACACAGGACGAGATAGAGAGACAAATGAGAAACTAAAGAAGGAATCTAGGGATAACACCTGCTACTGACTTTATTGCCGGCGATAGAGAGACAAATGAGAAACTAAAGAAGGAATCTAGGGATAACACCTGCTACTGACTTTATTGCCGGCGATAGAGAGACAAATGAGAAACTAAAAAAATCTAGGGATAACACCTGCTACTGACTTTATTGCCGGCTCCGTGGCGAAGGGTTTTTGGACCCAATTCAGAATCCCGCACACCGCGTTCGAAACACAGCTGCAGGCTATTTGGCAGCAGACCGTTTTGCGTTGGTTTGTATAAAATGGTATAAGTGTCGGTCTTTCGGAAAGAAATGGCAAACTGCTGAATGCAAACTTGCCAAGAAATCACAAACAGCCCAAAATACTGCGACGTCCTGTAAAGGATATACAACTAATTGATTCTTTAGAGCCAGAAATGTACGCCACGTGAAATGGTTTGCGACATACAAAGATTGTATTATAACAGTGAAAGTTTTTTTGTTGTTGTTTGCTTGCCATTGAGATGTAATTGGTTATGGTGCTACAGCCATGTGTTGGAACAAACCGGAGACTGGGCGGATCACGTTTTCAACATCACGTAACTGTAACTCGTCCTTCGACCATTGGGGTGAGATTGTGTGACAACGAAATATCTCCAACCTGTGGAGGCTACCTGACCAACCCAGACCTAATCTCGGCAGGTCCGCACCTGCTGTCCTGAATCATGATCTGGTTACATTCGATTATAACTCCCCGCAGACGTAAAGTTCCAGTACCGGTT
This sequence comes from Cepaea hortensis, assembly GCA_963921405.1. Taxonomy (NCBI): domain Eukaryota; kingdom Metazoa; phylum Mollusca; class Gastropoda; order Stylommatophora; family Helicidae; genus Cepaea; species Cepaea hortensis. The sequence continues at coordinate 135,126,113 of OY992877.1, forward strand.
GTGCACATCCCACTGGTTTCAAGACTTTTAGACAAACGAATATGAACCAGACCATAATGAACTTAGGTTGGCAGTCTGAGCGACTTTGCAACATTACTTCGGCACAATACTACTAACAGGTTGCAGACCCTTGATCTAAAGTACCACAACATATGTAAACACGGTAAACAAGTGAGCTTGAAGAAGGGACAGAAATGTCTGCAGTACAGTCTTCGCGGCATGGTACTTGGGTAACGGGAAGTGTGCACACAGAAATGTCTGCAATACCGTCTTCGCGGCATGGTACTTGGGTAACGGGAAGTGTGCACACAGAAATATCTGCAATACCGTCTTCGCGGCATGGTACTTGGGTAACGGGAAGTGTGCACACAGAAATGTCTGCAATACCGTCTTCGCGGCATGGTACTTGGGTAACGGGAAGTGTGCACACAGAAATGTCTGCAATACCGTCTTCGCGGCATGGTACTTGGGTAACGGGAAGTGTGCACACAGAAATGTCTGCAATACCGTCTTCGCGGCATGGTACTTGGGTAACGGGAAGTGTGCACACAGAAATGTCTGCAATACCGTCTTCGCGGCATGGTACTTGGGTAACGGGAAGTGTGCACACAGAAATGTCTGCAATACCGTCTTCGCGGCATGGTACTTGGGTAACGGGAAGTGTGCACACAGAAATGTCTGCAATACCGTCTTCGCGGCATGGTACTTGGGTAACGGGAAGTGTGCACACAGAAATGTCTGCAATACCGTCTTCGCGGCATGGTACTTGGGTAACGGGAAGTGTGCACACAGAAATGTCTGCAATACCGTCTTCGCGGCATGGTACTTGGGTAACGGGAAGTGTGCACACAGAAATATCTGCAATACCGTCTTCGCGGCATGGTACTTGGGTAACGGGAAGTGTGCACACAGAAATGTCTGCAATACCGTCTTCGCGGCATGGTACTTGGGTAACGGGAAGTGTGCACACAGAAATGTCTGCAATACCGTCTTCGCGGCATGGTACTTGGGTAACGGGAAGTGTGCACACAGAAATGTCTGCAATACCGTCTTCGCGGCATGGTACTTGGGTAACGGGAAGTGTGCACACAGAAATGTCTGCAATACCGTCTTCGCGGCATGGTACTTGGGTAACGGGAAGTGTGCACACAGAAATGTCTGCAATACCGTCTTCGCGGCATGGTACTTGGGTAACGGGAAGTGTGCACACAGAAATGTCTGCAATACCGTCTTCGCGGCATGGTACTTGGGTAACGGGAAGTGTGCACACAGAAATGTCTGCAATACCGTCTTCGCGGCATGGTACTTGGGTAACGAGAAGTGTGCACACAGAAATGTCTGCAATACCGTCTTCGCGGCATGGTACTTGGGTAACGGGAAGTGTGCACACAGAAATATCTGCAATACCGTCTTCGCGGCATGGTACTTGGGTAACGGGAAGTGTGCACACAGAAATGTCTGCAATACCGTCTTCGCGGCATGGTACTTGGGTAACGGGAAGTGTGCACACAGAAATGTCTGCAATACCGTCTTCGCGGCATGGTACTTGGGTAACGGGAAGTGTGCACACAGAAATGTCTGCAATACCGTCTTCGCGGCATGGTACTTGGGTAACGGGAAGTGTGCACACAGAAATGTCTGCAATACCGTCTTCGCGGCATGGTACTTGGGTAACGGGAAGTGTGCACACATAAATGTCTGCAATACCGTCTTCGCGGCATGGTACTTGGGTAACGGGAAGTGTGCACACAGAAATGTCTGCAATACCGTCTTCGCGGCATGGTACTTGGGTAACGGGAAGTGTGCACACAGAAATGTCTGCAATACCGTCTTCGCGGCATGGTACTTGGGTAACGGGAAGTGTGCACACAGAAATGTCTGCAATACCGTCTTCGCGGCATGGTACTTGGGTAACGGGAAGTGTGCACACAGAAATGTCTGCAATACCGTCTTCGCGGCATGGTACTTGGGTAACGGGAAGTGTGCACACAGAGATGTCTGCAATACCGTCTTCGCGGCATGGTACTTGGGTAACGGGAAGTGTGCACACAGAAATGTCTGCAATACCGTCTTCGCGGCATGGTACTTGGGTAACGGGAAGTGTGCACACAGAAATGTTTGCAATACCGTCTTCGCGGCATGGTACTTGGGTAACGTGAAGTGTGCACACAGAAATGTCTGCAATACCGTCTTCGCGGCATGGTACTTGGGTAACGGGAAGTGTGCACACAGAAATGTCTGCAATACCGTCTTCGCGGCATGGTACTTGGGTAACGGGAAGTGTGCACACAGAAGGCCTCTGGCCGTTTTCATCCTTAGGTGGGACTGAACGACAGCGCTTCAGTCAAACTCACGCCTTCCAGGGAATTCACAAACCAACTAACCAACCACCCTCCTATTTTATTAGAGTCATGTAGTCACCGAGAACTACCTCTATAAGGATTTAAACACGTGACTACCCACCTGCAGGCGAGTACTCTAGTCAGTACGCTAACACAGTTCCTTCTTTCTATTATGCCAGCCTTGTGTAGTAATATTCACAAGCCTACTCAACATGGGGAACAAGTAGTCGATTGTGTGTAATTTTGCTTGCAAGGATCAATACAAGTGAAGAGACAATGATTGTTTGTGTTCATTGTTCATAGTCTCTCCACTTCTCTGAGGCAGGCTAGTTTAGAGCTGTTGTTAAGTATAGCCGTTCAAGTCCCAGTTGTGACACAATATTTTGGGGTCGATCCAGTTTCATAAAATGGTTGCCGGATTATTTTCTGAATTATCTGGGTAGAAGAGATCGAACGATGGGACTGGTCACCAGCATCAAACCTGAGCTTCAAAATCTGCTGTGAGACCACTTTTTATTTATTTATATTTATTTATATATTTATTTATTTATTTATTTGCTTTTTCTAACGTAGACTGTAGAGATATTTGACAGTGTGATTTTATGTTGTGCTATATATAGTCTTCGCACCCAGGCCGCTAATATACCTCACTAGGTATCGATAACGAACAACATCCCCAGCAACCACAAGAAAGAGACAGCGTTTTTAGTCATACGATGTGAAGTGCGGCATAAGATTACATTGTGACGACTGGAAAGATCAGCTTCAGAAGATGTAGAGATAAATCGAGAAACAATTATGTTTGGTGGACTATGACGTGGCAAGAAAGAATATCAATAAAGTTTATCCAAAATACAGTGGACCCAAAGACATGAACTCCGACGTCATTTAGCGAGTCACAGGCTGGTCATGATAATTATTGTAAATGTAACACTCACAATGTAAATTATAGCCTTTGCTGCCAAAATAGCAGTCGCCGTGGCCCATAGGATAGAGCGCTCTATTTCTGCAACTTCTGGTGTGCTAATGGCGGAGTAGAAGTTCATCATCTAGACCGGTCAGTTGGACTTAAATGTTGAGCTCTCGTTCAGAAAGCAAAGGCAAACTCTGTGTGTGTGTGTGTGTGTGTGTGTGTGTGTGTGTGTGTGTGTGTGTGTTCGCATGTCCTTTACAGGACACCGCTGTCAACATCAGCATCTTTCAGCTGATTGTTGATTTCTTGGCAGGATTACGCTCAGTAGTTTGCCATTGCTTTCTGAGCGACCGGCTCACATACCCCGTAGGTTACAGACGCGGAGAGAACCGCTACCAATTCTCGTGCACGTCACTTTACTCACGCGAGTATACGGGATTACGGAGAATGTCGTGAAACACCTTGACCAGGGAGACCTGCAATGGCAAACTACTAGACGTAAAATTGCCTAGAAAATCAACCTGGGGTTGATTGCAACGTCCTACAAAGGAAATGCAGTGTTACTTTAATTTTCAGAATAAATCAGCTATATGAAGTAATGAGATAACAAAAGCCATACACTTGAAATTGCAACCTGTTATAATATGGTTGAAGTCCAAACATAGGACGATTAAAGTCACTGCCGACTAGCCAGACCAAATGTCACACGCAAAGCCGAGCAAGCAAAAGTGAACTCTTGATGCAAATACGGAGATCAACAAACGATATATGCAGGAAGGAAGCCGAGATACTGTTTCAAAAGTCCTTAGTCGATGAGAGTGAGAGACAACTGCAACCCTATTCCATCCATCATGTGTCATGCCGATAAGCGTGGGCGGTCATGTTTTGCCATCTCACTCGATCACCAGAGTCGTGGATCAGCTTTGTGTTCCTGTCTCGACCATGCCATGTGGCCAAGCCATCCAGGTATTTACTTCTCGGTCTTCCTCTTGGTCTCCTCCCTTCCAATTCATTTCTTCTCATAACATGCCCAAAAAGATTTTGACTGTCTACGTCTAATGTCTCTAATCAGTTTACGATCTCCATTTGTTTCTTGTAGGGCTTGGTCATTGGTTTTTCTGTCTGTCCATGGTATTCTTTACATTTTCCTCAGAAACCACATTTCCACAACCATCAGATGTTTTTCAGCTTGACTGCTCATTGTCCATGCTTCACATCCATAAAAAAGTACAGGCTCTATGTTGCACTTCAACACTCTTTTTCTCGTTTCAATAGATATCTTTTTATTGGTCAGTATGTTTTTCATCTTGCAAAAGGCTACCTTCACCATGGCAATTCTTGTTCTAATCTCTTCAAGGCATCTCCCATAAGATATTATGACTGTTCATGATATCTGTACCAATTCACTTGTTTAAGAATATGCCCATTTAATTGGTATAATACATTGTAGTATTTCTTTCTTCCTAGTGAGACCATAATCTGTGTATTTTTACAGTTCAGTTCTAACCCTATTATGATAGTTAATAACAGAAACGGAATTTAAATATTCAACGAAACAACAGGAAGGTGAGATGAAAACAATATTGTCAAGACCTGTACGGATTTACCATCACAATACAATATGAATTCTTGAACCCGAAAAACTGCGTCGAGAAATAGGAACAGCCATAAAGAACATCCGCAAACACAAATCGGCGGGCACAGATGGTCATCTAAAGAAGCAATTAAAGGGCGCAGTGAAATGTTGGTTGAGTGGCTGGAAAGAATATTATCAGCGGCCTGCACGAAAAGATAAGTTCCCGACGATTGGCCGAAGGCAACTGTGGTAAGCAAAGAAAATCAGCGGAATATTAAACGTATAGCGGTATGTCGCTATTTTTTTTTTTTTTTTTTTATAGCATATCCTTTACAGGACTTAGCTGTCAACACCAGCATCTTTCAGCTGTATGTTGATCTCTTGGCAAGATTACGCTCAGTAGTTTTCCATTGCTTTCTGAGCGGCCGGCTCAGTATCCCGCAAGTCACGAGCGGGGGTCGAACATGTCGCTATTATACAGGTAAAATATATACATAAATAATAGAACAACAATGACAACACAGCGTCGAGTCACAACTCAATTTGGCAATCAGAAGAGAAATCGCTTGTACAAATACCTTAGTCGACTTCAGGTGCTCAGTGATCGCGAGCAAAAGAATATAATGAAGAATTAAACGGACAATGCGTTAAATGTACTGTTTGTTGGGGCAGTGAGGAGCTTTTTATGTGATATTCACTGGCACAAGAACGGAGTATAATGGGTCTACCCTTTGCCATGAAGTTTATACGCGACTAACTAGCTAACTAAGACAGAAGCATTCTCTGGGAAGCTTTACGAAGCTACAAAATAAGACGGTAAATTTTGGGCAATGTAAGTTAAGAACAACTTGAATAACGAAGACACAAACAATAGATTGCACGATTTATTTCCTGGCATATTTCGCTGCATCTCGTCAGGTACATACTGCAGAAATCACACAACTTACGTGAATTAACTAGATAAATCCTTCAAGTTGAACAGTTGAAGTTGTTAAGAACAACTGTTGAGAATGCTTCAAAACGATAAAAGTTCTAAGTTAAGGATTAGTGTTCTCTCACCTACACGTTTCAGTGTGTAAACGGATAAAGCAATAAAGAAGGAAGAAGGTCTCTCAGACATTTGAACCAGAATAGCACGAAGAATTATACAATCAACGAACTATTTTTTTTTTTTTTTTGCGGTGAAGAACGATTGTAAAACAACGTTAACTTACACTGAACACCATGTGAAAATATACAGCATGGCAAAAACACTCACATATACACACAAGACTATATATGACATCAAGATCAACATCGTTGCACTCAGGACATCCCCACAGGTGATCAGTCGCCTTGTTCGGTAACCGTGAAGAGTTCCCACGCAGAAGGTACCAGCGGCAGTCTAAGTAAATGTTTGCCTGCATTTTCCTCTATGGTGTAAGTGTTCTTCTCCTCCCCCCTCCTCCCGATGAATCTGCCTCTGCAGATGTGGGTCCTTTATTTTGCTACACTTTCCAATCCATCCCACACTTTATTGATTGTTTGTGTGTGGGCCAGCTATTACCAGTGACCCTCGCCATCAGGTGAACTCACTCCATCTTATGATGTATATTATACTTGTAATTCACGTCCCCAGGTAAAGGGCGAGAAGTCAGCGTTAAGTCCAACTGACCATTATGGGGAGAAAACTCTCTACCGCGCCATCAGCGATACCGGGCGCTATAACATTTCAACAAGGCAACTTCCGAGAAAGCATGTGAGATGAAATGTTTGAGAAAGGGCGCTATGGTTTCCAGCAGAGACAGAGAACATGAAACACGATGACATTAGCAATATGGAAGGAATTACGTCGGGCATCGATGACATCGGGAGGAAAAACATTAAGTGGCTTGGACTTCACATTTTATTGTAATGAAACCCAATCAATTACCAGTATCATCATCATCAGCATCATCATCATTCGCCACGCATAGTTGCTTAGGCGTTCATGTTTCTCTACACGTCTCGGCCCTTGGTGGCCTGGATCATTTCTAGTGATGCTGTTTCTTCCTGCCGGTATACAAACATATCTGGATACAGAACCAGACGAAGGCCAAGGAAACGATTAACAGCCAACCTCAGTGGTAAACACAATAAGTATGGATATATCACAACAAAGTCAACACATCTGGCCTTGGAACATAATTTGGCCCTTCCCACATCGATACATCTAAGGGCAGGTGTGAATTAGGGAAAGAGATAATTCCAACGGGGCTAGACAACTGCAAAAAGAAATCAACATCAAACAGTTGAATGGTAAATAAACCCCCTAGCAGATTGCATTTTACCTTTAAAGTCATGTTTCATTGTTTAGGTCACGTGGTCAGTTAAAGGACTTGCATTTAATGGAGTTACGTGGGTGTAGAGTCTGTTCTGCTGATCCAGTATCACAGTAGAATCTCCACAGCTGACGCGCTCTTTCACACCTCTTCATGATCAGAAATCTTGCGGGGTGTGTAAGGTTGGTACTGGAACGTTACATGTGCGGAGAGGTATATTTGGTTGCAACCAGGTCATTATTCAGCCCAGTACAAACACACTAGCGGAGGGTAGGTCAATGCTGCTGGTGTTTCCTCCAGTAGATTTACTTACGACGGGGCTTCAAATGAAAACCTTAAAGTGCGTGCCTGTGTGTGTGTGTGTGTGCGCATGCGTGCGTGCGTGCGTGCGTGCGTACGCGCGTGCATGTTTCTGCGTAGTCACCACTGCGGTAAATGCAAGTCATTCAGCGCCAATAAAGTGCTTGAATTCCTGTAGAAAATTCGACTCGTAGGTCACTACTCGATGTTCCTGATCCGGTCGTGAACAGTCTGTCACAGAAGTCACGCAGTTTTGAAACTTCCAACTCCATTCATACACTTGCTGGACTAACAGGCGTGCATCACCATACTGGACCTTCATTCGCAGATGAATGTCTGTAGGTTTCACTTCTTCACTGATCAAAAACGGATAATAGAACGTCGCGACTCTTTGGTGCTTGTCAAAATTGGGGTGACCATCTTTAAACTGTCGTAATGACGTCACTGTAATGTCACGTGCTAAACACTTTTGACATCCTGAACAACAATATGGACAGGTTACAAGAAAATGACATAGTTATTGCAATTTTGTATGGATGTGAAACTAGGACAATGAGCAGTCAAGCTGAAAAGCATCTGATGGCTGCAGAAATGTGGTTTCTGAGGAAAATGCAAAGAATACCACGGACAGACAGAAAAACCAATGACCAAGTACTACAGGAGACAAATGAATATCGTAAACTGATTTGACAAATTAGACGTAGACAGTCAAATTTTTTTGGACATGTTATGAGAAGAAATGGATTAGAGAACTTAGTGACAACTGGCAAGATCGAGGGGAACAGACCAAGAGGAAGATCGAGAGGAAAATACCTGGATGGCTTGGCCACATGGCATGGACGAGACAGGAACACTGAGCTGATCCACGACACTGGTGATCGAGTGAAATGGCGAGTCATGACCGCCCACGCTTTCCGGCATGGCACATGATTGATTGATTGATTGATTGTAATTGACATCACAGTTGTAAGGTTTTCATTTGAAGCCCCGTATATCATTATTAACGGAGTCAAGACGCAGTGCATAGAGGGGGAAACAATTGGGGAATGTTCTGAATTGATTAAATGCATTTATTTTATTTTTATAAATCAAAATGACACAAAAACACCTACGTTAAAACATATAACCATTTTCGTTTTCATAGTTTAGTATGCCGGTCTCTCTGGCTGTGGGGTTACAACACTTTCTCTCTGTAATCCCGTTTATCACGCAGAGTCTCGCAGCGGAGCGAGAACTGAGGTGGTTCGACCCCCGCTCGTGACTTGCGGATACTGAGCCGGCCGCTCAGAAAGCAATGGCAAACTACTGAGCGTAATCTTGCCAAGAGATCAACAGACAGCTGAAAGATGCTGCTGTTGACAGCTAAGTCCTGTAAAAGGATACGCAAAACATTTTTAGTTTAGTATAAATGATGACTTGGAATCACGACTGGCAAGAGAAGGTCAACCAGAGAGACGAATGGAGACGGATTGTATCTGCAGCAAAGAACCTCAATGGCTCGGAACGCTGAAGAAGAAGAAGAGGAAGTAGAAGAAGAAGAAGAAGAAGAAGAAGAAGAAGAAGTATAAATCATGGAAACAAATACTACTCATATACACACAAGTAGCGATCAACTACTACAAGAAATGGATGCAATTCACACAGCTATACAATAACTACAAGAAATAAAATAAATGCACTGCACATAGCTATTCATTACCTATAAGAAATAATAAATAGAATTCTACACAGAGGCTTTCGATACAGTAAGACATGTCAACATGATGAAGATACTTGCAAATCTATGAATTAATGGGAAAAATCCTAATGTTTGTTAAAACATAAAAATAAATAAATACTAGAAACAACAAGCTGCCATAAAAATTGATGATGAAATATATCAATATCAGCCTATTACGAGTGGTGTGTGACAGGGATGTTTAATGTCTCCAGATAATTTTTCCCTATACAGTGAAATACTGTTAAAAGTTTAGAAGATACGAGACGAATCAACACAGTGAGACAAAACATCAATAACATTAGATGTGCGGGTGATATAGTATCGATTGCAGACAATGAACATGATCTGTAACATTTGAAGATACGGTTATTGTACACGGTGAACAACTAGGGTTAGAATGAAATTGTAAGATAACAGAGAAAATGCGAAGTATACCATTGGCAGACAGAAAAACCAATGAGCAAGCCCTACAAGGGGCAAATGAAAACAGCGAGTAAATTAGAGAAATTAGACGCAGACAGTCAAGTTTTGTAAGGGCACGTTATGAGAAGAAATGAACATATAATGAATGAAATGGAAAACGTGGTGACAACTGGCAAGATTAATGGTAAAAGAATAAGGGGATGTTAGAGAAGTAAATATCGGGATGGCTTGTCCACATGGCATGGTCGGCACAAGAACACAGAGCTGATCCACGACTCTGGTGATCGTATAAGATTGAGAAACATGACCGCCCACGCTTACTGGCATGGCAAAATGTTGATGATTAATCAACTACAAGAAATAAAATAGATATACTACGCAGATCTATTCATTAACTATAAGAAATAATAGACAAACTGCACATAAATATTCACAAACTACAAGTAATACTACACAAAATGCATATCCCAGCTCTAACCCACCCTACAGGTATTTGCAAATGCGGTATATGATCGACCAGTTACAGTAGAGTTCACACGCAATTATCAATTATTGACAAGTATGGCTATATTACTCTGTATTGGCACTAATATTTGTTACCCCTGATTTCACTTTGATTACCTTGTTGCATCTCAAACAAATTAATTTAGATTCGCCGAGCGTCAGCTCTCGTTTTTATTGGATAATTTATTGGACCCCGTGTGTTTGTTTTGACGGTGCGAAACTGTTGGGAGATCTAAAAATAATGTATTAACAAGCATCTACACAAGGTTCTTGAAAACGTATATAGAAAATGTAATGAATTGCGAACCGAATAGAACATTTTAGCATGTGCGTCAGAGTATCCGTATCTTCATCACTTGACTTGGGCCTGATTTTCACAGTCAGTGTATAACGAGATCTACATTGCGATGCGTCAGAGCGTTCATTTCGTGGGCGTTGATTTAATCAATTCCCGATACGTTCTTGCTTGCAACGGGACAAGAACTTCACGACACAATTGCTTTGACAGCGGGGGGACTTCATAAAAATTAAATCGAAAAGCAGGTAGACAGAAGTAATGGCGGTAACAAAGAATCACAGGACACTCTCAAATTCAGAGAAGCAAATAATGGTAGTGTTGAAAGCGTGGGTATTAGCAGATTTGTCGATAGCAAAGGATCACAGAACATTCACACATTGAGAGAAGCAAATAAAGTTTGGTTGTAAGCACAGATACTGGCAGATATGTCGATAACAAAGAATTGTAGAACACTCACAAATTTAGAAAAGCAAATAATGGTGTGAGTGAAAGTACATATATTAGTAGACATAAATCACCTCAGAAATTAAACACACACACAAACACACACACACTCACACACACACACACACACACACACACACACACACACACACACACACACACACACACACAACACATACACACACACTCACACACCACACACACTCTTTGTCTCTCACACACACGCACGCACGCACACACACACACACACACACACACACACGTACACACTATCAGATATACGCACAGTATCCGCACTGGAAAATTATCAGCACTCGTGGGAGAGGGCTGCATTGCTAATTATAATAATAACTTTGGTAGTTACTTAATGGTGGTCAAGTGGCTAAAACATCTCTTCCGACACCAGACGCCATATGTTCTCAATTGTAGGTAAGACTTGGCTGTGTCTCTATTAGATCTACCGTTAAAAACCATCTAGGCCTGTGTTATTACTGTCTTGTCCAGCGACTTCCGTGTCCCAGTGCTAAACAAAACCTGGATATTATGACCAGAATGACTGGATATTATGCAAAGAATACTATGGACAAACAGAAAAATCAACGACCAAGTCCTACAAGAAACAAATACAAATCGTAAACTGATTAGAGATATTAGACTCTGACAGTCAAAAAATATTTTGTAACGTTATGAGAAGAAATAAATTGGAGAACTTGGTGAGAACTGGCAAGATAGAGGGGGAAAGAGCAAGATAAAGGCAGAGAAGTAAATACCTGGATGTTTTGACCATGGCATGGTCGAGACAGAAGCACAGAGCTGATCCAAGACTCTGTTGATCGAGTGCGATGGCGAGACATGACTGCCCATGCTTACCGGCATGGAACATTGTGATGATGATGATGATGATGATGATGTTGTATTAGTGTATGTTTGTGAGCGCGCCAAGGATTCTAGCCGCATCTTCTATTCTTTCACTTGTGACAGTACAAAGCTGACCAGTTTTACTTGCCGTCTTCGTTGATTTGCTCATCTGACAGCTTTACAGCTTCACTGCTGTTCAACTAGTGCCATTTCTCCTAATCCAGGGGCGGTGGTTCAACCTTGCCAGCCTTCACGGGAATGGGTGTAACGGTCGGAGAATTCATATGCACGTTGGTCACTCTTGAGAAATCAATGTCCATTTAGAAATCGAAAAGACCTGAACGAAAAGATTAATTCTTACCCTAATTTCCATACATGAAAACTTACACACAACATAATAATGATAACTGACTTGTGTGATTCTGGTAAACACGTATTTGAATCCTCACCGGTTCTGCGGGATTCACTGTGGCTGTTTTGATTCTGTTGTTGTAATCTGTGGAGGGAGAATGGATTGCTCATGGAGGAATCCGTGTTCAATTAGCCTGGCCGTGTACAACCATCTGAAACGGTAAGCCTATTTTTCTGACGAGGAAACTAGTGGCTTGGTCTTTGTTTTGTTTAGTGTTGATTAAGAATGACTTTCATTGCACACGGATATCTCCTTGGGAGCTTCAGTCTCTTTCCATATATTACACATGATGCGGTCTTGGCATAATGCACATAAAACAGTAGCATTAGCGTGTACGAAACTATGTGTATGTCAAAATGACACACCAATGATAAATATTCTGTTCGTGAGTGACTTTCCTAATTGAGGCATTTAGCTTGGGCGGTGATATATTCAGGTAGTCATTGGTTGGTGCATGCGAAAAGAACTAGAATGGTATGATGGGGAGTCGGTGTGGAGCTAATGGAGACAGCTGGACAGATGCGGGTGGGGGTGGTGGGTTGTGGATCTACTGAAGAGAGCTACACAGATGCCAGTGAACTGGGAGGTGTGGAGCTAATGGAGACAGCTGGAAAGATGCGGGTGGGGGCGGTGGGTTGTGGATCTATTGGAGAGAGCTACACAGATGCCAGTGGACTGGAAGGTGTGGAGCTAATGGAGACAGCTGGACAGATGCAGGTGGGGGCGGTGGGTTGTGGATCTACTGGAGAGAGCTACACAGATGCCAGTGAACTGGGAGGTGTGGAGCTAATGGAGACAGCTGGAAAGATGCGGGTGGGGGCGGTGTGTTGTGCATCTACTGGAGAGAGCTACACATATGCCAGTGGGCTGGGAGGTGTGGAGCTAATGGAGATAGCTGGACAGATGCCAGTGGACTGGGAGGTGTGGAGCTAATGGAAAGAGCTGATCAGGTACCAGTGGGCTGAGAGGTCTGGAGCTAATGGAGAGAACTGGACAGGTACCAGTGGACTGGGAGTTGTAAGGTAATGGAGAGAGCTGGACAGATGCCAGTGCGCTAAGAGGTGTGGATCTAATGGAGAGAGCTGTACAGATGGCACTGGGTTGGAAAATGTAGAGAGGACGCTGGCTGAGACATTACGTGGAAAAACCCTGGGAATAATACGTATAATTAAATATGCCTTTGTCTGGAATCTACGGGACAAAATACATAGAAGAAGGCCTAACACACACAGAGAAGAGAAGTAGAAACAGAAATGAATAAAACTGGTAGAACATGAACTGGTAGAACATGAACGGAGATGCATATAATAGCTACGGTTAGGACGACCTGGGACGAGTTGGCTGAGGGTCTACACTCTACTAGGAGATAAAGAGCCAAAGAAGAAAGGGTCCATTGGTTCTGCTCTTTTTGATTTCCAACTGTCGAAATATTTGTAGCGAGAATCATATGGATGCTGGTTCCTGGAAATTTTTGATCTTCGTCTTAGAAGGCTAGACGTCCGGTTCACTACCCTGGGATGGGGAGGGAGTATACTACCTCCGGTTACTACCCTGGGACGGGGGGGGGGGGGGGGGAGTATACTACCTTTCTCTTTCTTTGTTTTGTTTCTTCTATCACAATGACATTCATCCAGTTCGTCTCATCTCATTTCATCTCATCTCATCACATCATGTTCCTCTTGTACCTTGCGGTGTCGAGGTGAAGTATAAACATCGTGAGAGTGCCCGATTATGGGCTTCATATATCGATATTCCCATGGACTCTGCTATTTCCTCCGTCCAATGTTTACGTCGATGAAATAATATTAGGAAAGTTTCACACTTAGCATTATAGTGTACATACATTACCTGTGATTTTACATCAATTATAGAAATAAAGTGTGTAGTTAATGCTTGGGTTGGCGGCTGCATCGGAGGACTAAGCACGCTTAGGAATGCCCAATGTGTAGTAAGGTGTTGACATAACACAACATATCATAGCATATCATAGTATAGCGTAACATATCATAATATAACATAATGTAACGCAACATAACATAACACAACGTAACATAACATAACATAACATGACATAACATAACAACATAACGTAATATAACATAACATAAAATAACAACATATAAAAATTACTTGCATATCCTTTACAGGGCGTTGCAGTCAACACTAGCATTTTTTGCTGTTGTGATCTCTTGGCAAGTTCACGTTCAGTAGTTATCACATAGCATATAATATAAAACAAAACATAGCATAACATAATGCATGATGGGTGCTGATTTGTAAATTGTTAGGAATACCAGGTTTTCGATAAATATCTAAATGTTGCTCTCACACACTAGTCACACGTTGACGAACACGCGGTGGCTTGGTAATGCGATGGCTACCCCATGCCAGATGAACAAATTTAACAGGGCATTCATCATTATCAGCTGGCAAACGGTAACAGACAAATTGGACGTCCATGGTTAACAATTCAAAGGTACGCGTAAAGCGAGATATGGAAATTTTGAAGATATTAACTACAACGTGCCGGTCTCTCTGGCCGAGGAGTTAAAAGACTTTCTCCGTAATCCCGTTTATCCATGTAGGGTCTCGTAGCGCGAGAGAATTGGTAGCGGTTCTCGTCGCATTGGTGACTTACGGGATAAGTGAGCCGGCCGCTCAGAAAGCAATGGCAAACTACTGAGCGTAACCTTGCTAATAAATAAACAACAGCGGTAACATACTGGTTTTGACAGCCATGTCCTGTAAAGGATATGAGGGAAAAAAAAACTACAAAGTGGTGGAGGCGGTGGGACTTCTAGCTGTAATGGTACTGCAAGGACTCATTTTGAAATCGGTGAAATATAACTACTTATTAATACTACACAAAGGCTTTCGATAAAGTGAGACATGTCGACATGATAAGGATGCTTGAAGATCTACAAATTGATGGAAAAGACCTCAGACTAAAAAAAAAACATATATTGGAAACAACGAGCTGCCATCAGAATTGTTAATGAAGTAGGTCAATATCAGCCTCTTAAGAGAGGTGTGAGACAGAGATGTGTAATGTCTCCAGATCATCTTCCCTGGAAAATAGTTTCATAAATATAGAAGATAAGGAAGGAATCAATACTAGGGGACGAAACATCAATAACATTAGATATGCAGATGATACAGTCTTGATTGCAGACAATGAACAGGACCTGCAACATTTAGTAGATGCGGTTGTTGTACACAGTGAACAACTAGGGTTAGAATTGAATTGTAAGAAGACACAGACTATGGTCGTCACTAGAAAGGAAGAAATACCACAATGTAATATACAAGGAAATGGGCATATTCTTAAACAAGTGAATCGGTACAGCTGTCTCGGAACAGTCATAACATCTGATGGGAGATGCCTTGAAGAGATTAGAACAAGAATTGCCATTGCAAAGGTAGCCTTTTGCAAGATGAAAAACATACTGACCTATAAAAAGATATCAACTGAAACGAGAAAAAGAGTGTTGAAGTGCTACATAGAGCCTGTACTTTTATATGAATGTGAAGCGTTGACAATGAGCAGACAACCTGAAAAACATCTGATGGCTGTGTAAATGTGGTTTCTGAGGAAAATGCAAAGAATACCATGGACAGTCGTAAAAACCAATGAACAAGTCCTACAAGAAACAAATGAAGATCGTAAACTGATTAGAGACATTAGACGTAGACAGTCAAAATTTTTTGGGCATGTTATGAGAACAAATGAATTGGAGAACTTGGTTACAACTGGCAAGATCGAAGGGAAGAGACCAAAGGGAAGACCAAGAAGTAAATATCTGGATGGCTTGGCCACTTGACATGGTCGATACAGAAACACGGAGATGATCCACGACTCTGGTGATCGACTGAGATGGCAAAATATGACCGCCCACGCTTATCGGCATGGCAAATGATAGATGGATGGATTAATACTTATACTAATAAGAGAAAGCAAAAACCCTGCCTAAAGGAACGCCAGGCTATGCGACTGGAATCTAATAGGGCGTCAGCACATTGTATGATGTGACTGGAGGCGGCTGCTAAAAGCATCAGAAATGCATTTGAAAAGCAAAATAAAATACACTACGTAATGGATTGAAAGAAATATGAACAACAAGGGATGGCACTAACATAATATATCTACTAATACCGATAATTTGAGGAGGAAGGGGATGTGTCTATGTGGCAAAGTGGTTAAGCAGTTTGCTTCGTACTCAGATGGCAGGGATTCTTTTCCAGGCTCTATATTTCGGTTTGCGATTGCAATTTTGTTGGGGTCGCCTCCAGAAAACCGGAAATCATGCTCTGTGCGACGCTTCTGCTGGCGGTTATCATCCTCTGTGGAACAAGACTGAGCTATATGGAATAAAGCCCGGTGCAATAAAGTCGATCCTTTCGCATTTAACGTGTTTTTATGTCATGAATTAAGATAGTGGAACTTTGCTAAAGACAGACTAAACAACAAATGAGGATTGTGGAACACATAACAAGAATCATTCCTAAATAAAGTTGATTATTCACGATGTGTACGATATGTGTAATTATCTAGTAAAGTAAACTAAGTAATAAAATTGAGTATTTTACTTTCCTTATATGTAAATATACTTCTAGACCTATATTGCTTTATAGAACAATGGGCACCCCAGGGGTGATATGGTCAATATGGAGCCGACTACCTTCACGTTTGACAGCATTTTCTGATACCCATTTTAGGATGGGTCGACCTGGGAGTCTCGGTCAGTTTTAAAAATCTAAGCAAAGAAGTGTAAATATAAGCGCTGAGGTGGCAAAATATAACCTACGCAATGTGACATTTACACATTTATGACACTACACATTTACATGAAGAAGATAGGATCAGGATATAACTATGCTATTACTATGGAAAATACAGTTCTGTATTATGTTAACGCTTGGCAGTTTAGACGCTCAGAGGAAAGGCGAGACGGACATATAATCAGATTGCTACTGGAACTATTAGTGTTGGAACTCTTCGCTGGCTGCTGAGGATGGGGACGAAGCGCTTATGGGAATGTCCCGAATGCTGTGATGTCGGGTCCTAAATCAATCAATCAATCAATCAATCAATCAATCAATCAATCAAACAAATATTATAGCCTCCCTGGAAATTATTCGCAAGAATAGTTGCAGTAGTTTCTCTGACAATTATTCGCAAGAATAGTTGCAGTAGTTTCTCTGACAATTATTCGCAAGAATAGTTGCAGTAGTTTCTCTGACAATTAGTCGCAAGAATAGTTGCAGTAGTTTCTCTGACAATTATTCGCAAGAATAGTTGCAGTAGTTTCTCTGACAATTATTCGCAAGAATAGTTGCAGTAGTTTCTCTGACAATTATTCGCAAGAATAGTTGCAGTAGTTTCTCTGACAATTATTCGCAAGAATGGTTGCAGTAGTTTCTCTGACAATTATTCTCAAGAATAGTTGCAGTAGTTTCTCTGACAATTATTCGCAAGAATAGTTGCAGTAGTTTCTCTGACAATTATTCGCAAGAATAGTTGCAGTAGTTTCTCTGACAATTATTCGCAAGAATAGTTGCAGTAGTGTCTCTGACAATTATTCGCAAGATTAGTTGCAGTAGTTTCTCTGACAATTATTCGCAAGATTAGTTGCAGTAGTTTCTCTGACAATTATTTGCAAAAAATGTTGCAGTAGTTTCTCTGATAATTATTTGCAAGAAATGTTGCAATATTTAAACACAAGACACAGACAATAGTTTGCATGATATCTTCTTCTCCTTCTCCGTTCACCCTGATATGTCAATATGAATAAATGCAAAGAAAACTGCAGTCAACTTAAGCTTGTTGATATCCCACAGAGGTTGACCAAACTAGACCGAACTAGACACCTCTGCAACAAATGTTTAGCTGTCATGTTACCACTTTAACAGTTTCATACATTAGTATCTCCCATATTTAGTTGTTCTTTTTTAAGTATGCGGTATGTCAGCTTGTTGTAGCGGTTCTGTATTCTGAAGATTGTAATTTGTTTCTTTCGGTTGACATTTTTCTGGTGACCTGGATACTCTGATTTCCACTTATTCTATAATTGCTTTTTTGCACGATGTATAGCCTGAAATATTTCAGTGCATCTCGTCGGGTTCATACTACAGCGAGAAGTGCCAGGCAATAAATCGTTCAACCCTTTGTTTGTGGCTTCCGTGTTTAAATCCACCAAGGCAATCCATTATCTTGAAATGATACAATAGCTTCAGTGACAATTATTTACTAAGACATATTGCAGGCAAGCCTTTCAGTATCTCACAACACACACTGCGACAATACAATAAATGTTCTTTTTTACATCTATGATCTAATTATCGTGCTTTTATCGGAAATAATCAACGGCAGTTATCGATGTTCCAAGAAATTGTTTTTCATCCATCCATCATGTGCCATGCCGATAAGCGTGGGCGGTCATGTTCTGCCATCTCACTCGATCACCAGAGTCGAGGATCAGCTCCGTGTTCCTGTCTCGACCATGCCACGTGGCCAAGCCATCCAGGTATTTACTTTTCGGTCTTCCCCTTGGTCTCTTCCCTTCGATCTTGCCAGTTGTCACCAAGTTCTCCAAGTCATTTCTTCTCATAACATGCCAAAAAAAGTTTGACTGTTTACGACTAATGACTCTAATCAGTTTACGATCTTCATTTGTTTCTTGAAGGACTTGTTCATTAGTTTTTCTGTCTGTGCATGGTATTTTTGGCATTTTCCTCAGAAACCACATTTCCACAGCCAACAGCTGTTTTTCAGCTTGTTTTCATGCAGCAAAGGATATGTAACATGAACGAGGAAAGTTGTATGTAAATGACTGGCAAATTCTGGGGAATTGTATTTCTCGTCACCTTTTGAATAAACAATTGTTGTTTCACTGAAATTCCAAACTAATTTGATACGAGTGGGTGCCACTGTGTAGAAATAACGCTAGCCGTTATCGTTGGAATACTGTACTTTTGATAGCTTGTTATTTCAAGAAAGTGTAACATTTGGGAACTTTGCGATTCCTTTCTTTTTCAGACACTCAAAACTCACAATTTGAAACATATTTAATTACGTTTCCTAAACTTTGTAGACAATAACTTAACAGTACAGACAAGAAAGAGGCCACGTTGCCGTTGTTGATAGGTGTTACGCTGATGATTTCTTGAGCGCTGTCGGACGATGGTTTGACGCCTAGGTTCGGTGTCTCGCTAAGTGAGGGAAAGACTGGTCACATATTCCTTTCTGTATTCAGGTCTAAATATGGGATGGTTCTAGCATACCATCTTACAGATGTCCGGGACATTGTCACAGAGATTGTTACCCTCTCGCATTGGACTGTACAGTCACCAGCGGTGCGGTCAGGTAGTTTCCCAGTGGCACACCTCTATGGTCCTATAAGACTGCAAGAGGCCTACTACTCTAGTGCACATCACAGACAAATAGCAGGTTCTTGTTTCAATTCTTTTTTTTCTTTTTCTTTTTTAAAGTAAAGAAAACTGTTTTATAAAGAGAGGATCTCATCATCTCTCATCTCATTATCTTCCTCTCCTACCTTGCGATGTCGAAGTGAAGCATAAACAGCGAGGGAGTGCCCGGGTATGGGCTTCATATATCGAGATTCTCGTGGACTCTGTTATTCCCTCTATCCATCATTTACATGGTTGGTCTCTTCTTCTGGTTCCATTTGGTCTATGCATAATCGAGAGATGATAGTCATGATTGAACAGAGTTACGCTGATACGGATGTAAAAGACACTTTCACATTTGAGATACAAGTGAACCAGGATGACATGGTAGTTAGTGCGTTTGTTTACCAAGAGGGTGGCCGGGGTTCAATCCAGCAACGACAGGGTTCGTTTTACTGACTAATACGACTGTATGGTCGAACTAACCTCTTAAAGGTATACTACTATGAACAGTTCTGTTACTGACCTACAGAAGAAAATAAGGACAGGAGCATGCCATTTTAAGGGCCTATAACACTGGGAACTTATCATGATCAGCAAAGGACAGACAGGCAATAAATAGATATACTGGGAATTTAAGTGAGAAGGTCACTGTGTGACCCAAAAAGAAAATACGTGTATATAATACTACTACTGGAACCTTGCCGTATGACAAACGATAGTTTGTTACAATTTACGTTGTGCTTAAAAAAAAAAGAAGCATATTAACTACAGCCCATGGCGGTAGCGAATGTGACGGATCAGACCAATAGGCGCGTCAAATGTTTGTCGACAATGAATTCATGTGAACACATGGTCATTTCCACCATAACACACCATCTGACGTCTCACATGCTCGGTCTGTGACCTATCTGCAATAATTTTCTCCGTTGCCTTTATTCTATTTCTGATCTTTTCCCTCCATGCATACCGAACGGGAAATAATTATATAGAAAATAAATGAGTGGACAGAACTAGGTTGGCTTCTTCGTGACAGTGCATTTTTTTTTCAGCTGTTTTTTTTTCTCCCATACAATCTAGTCAGTGATTATCTCACTATTAGACTTCAGACAATGAAAAGGAATTTAATGAAACAAGACGAGAGGAATGACACTTGATGAGAAGTTATGACACCTGATTAAGCCCATTACGTACTATCTACTTCAGAAGAGAATGAGAGTCTGGAGTTTTACAGTACTTTACACGAGACATTATGAAAGGCTAAAACAGAGACAACGTAATCTAGGGTAATTTAATTGCGAAAATAAATGTGTGTTGAAGGAACGGGGGAAAAAGAATAAAAGGTTGCAGACCCTTCATGCATAGAACATACACAAGAGAAAGGAAAGAAACAAATCGAATTGTGTATATAAAAATACTTCCAGTCATTAACACGCTATTTTGAGAACATCGAAGATAGCCTCGCCTGGCCCTCATCTGATAACAACTGTAAATGCAAAATTGACTGCATCATAGCACGACAAACTGGATGACATCACGAAAATACTACCAGGAGCATACTGCGACAGATGAACTACTTATTGCAGAGTTTAGGTTACAGTTGAAAGACATGATAAAAGAACCAGTTGCAGAAGTGTCCAACAAATGCATAGTTCCATTTGAGGGCAAGCTAGTTAGTTAGTTAGTTAGTTAGTTAGTTAGTTAGTTAGTTAGTTAGTTAGTTAGTTAGTTAGTTAGTTAGTTAGTTAGTCGGCAGATCATCCTCATTGCACATCGAACCGTTCAGTCCATAAGTGCTCGGATCCCCTCCTCAGTAAATCCTGCAGCGTGTAGCGGCTCATGACACCAGTTCTGTGTTGGTTTTTACACTTCTTTTCTTTGGCTTCCTGCGCAGTGTTCTTGTTTGGCCAAGCCTCTTTTAACTTGCTGTTCTCGCAGCCTGACCATGTTTCTGACCTTCTTCTTCTTCTTCTTCTTCTTCTTCTTCTTCTTCTTCTTCTTCTTCTTCTTCTTCTTCTTCTTCTTCTTCTTCTTCTTCTTCTTCTTCTTCTTCTTCTTCTTCTTCTTCTTCTTCTTCTTCTTCTTCTTTCTTCTTCTTCTTCTTCTTCTTCTTCTTCTTCTTCTTCTTCTTCTTCTTCTTCTTCTTCTTCTTCTTCTTCTTCTTCTTCTTCTTCTTCTTCTTCTTCTTCTTCTTCTTCTTCTTCTTCTTCTTCTTCTTCTTCTTCTTCTTCTTCTTCTTCTTCTTCTTCTTCTTCTTCTTCTTCTTCCTTCTTCTTCTTCTTCTTCTTCTCTCTTCTCCTCCTCCTCCTCCTCCTCCTCCTCCTCCTCCTCCTCCTCCTCCTCCTCCTCCTCCTCCTCCTCCTCCTCCTCCTCCTCCTCCTCCTCCTCCTCCTCCTCCTCCTCCTCCTCCTCCTCCTCCTCCTCCTCCTCCTCCTCCTCCTCCTCCTCCTCCTCCTCCTCCTCCTCCTCCTCCTCCTCCTCCTCCTCCTCCTCCTCCTCCTCCTCCTCCTCCTCCTCCTCCTCCTCCTGCTGCTGCTGCTGCTGCTGCTGCTGCTGCTGCTCCTCCTCCTTCTCCTCCTCCTCCTCCTTCTTCTTCTTCTTCTTTTTCTTCTTCTTCTTCTGCTGCTGCTGCTGCTGCTGCTCCTCCTCCTTCTCCTCCTCCTCCTCCTTCTTCTTCTTCTTCTTCTTCTTCTTCTTCTTCTTCTTCTTCTTCTTCTTCTTCTTCTTCTTCTTCTTCTTCTTCTTCTTCTTCTTCTTCTTCTCTTCTTCTTCTTCTTCTTCTTCTTCTTCTTCTTCTTCTTCTTCTTCTTCTTCTTCTTCTTCTTCTTCTTCTTCTTCTCATCCTCACCCTCGTCTTCTTCGCCATCACAATCTTCGTCTTTTTCTTGTGTTTGTTGTGGAGAAGACATTCGCATCATGACTCCTCTACTCCTCTCTGGCAGTTGATATTTTAATAATGTTAATATTGCGTGAACTATTATTTACTACCCTACGTTTTAACAATTCAGCTTACTCTTGCTCTATTTTCATACGCTTCCCTCCCCCAGTATTTTCCCACATAACCCCAAGTTCTCTGTTTCACGGCTTCTGTTGATATTCCCACAGAAATGTCATTTGTGAAATGTCATATTTGTAATGGGACTGTTCCAGTAACGCTTGAGGCTGTCTATACATCAGTGATTGTTTTCTTCTCTTCGCAAAATTATCCTTATTCAGCTTTAAAAACTCATGACCACCCCCCAGCTCCCCCAACAGACCGTATGTCCCATGTCAGTTCTGCTACCATTGTTCCGGTTAAAAAGTTAGTTGTATATCCTTTACAGGACGTAGCAGTCAATTACAGCATTTTGCGGCTGTTTGTGATTCCTGAGCAAGTTTATGTTCAGTAGTTTTACCATTGCTTTCTGAATGACCGGCACTCATGGAAATCAACTCAAACCAGGACTGTTTCCAACTCGAACGTGGTATGCGGTATTACGAATTGCATTCGTTCCTCCTTCGCCACAGAGCCGGCAATGTTCCAGTACATGTATTGAAATGTCGTATGATGAACATTTCATGAACTTGCAAAACAGGAGCAGTCAAGCTGAAAAATATCTTATGGCTGTGGAAATGTTGTCTCTGGGAAAAAATGCAAAGAATACTAAGGACAGACAGAAACACCAATGACCAAGTGCAACAAGAAACACATGAAAACCATAAACTGATTAGAGAAATTAGACGGAGAATTTTTTGCACACGTTATAAGAAGAAATAATTGCAGAGCGTGGTGACAATTGGCAAGATTGAGGGGGAAAAGAACAAGAAGAAGGCAGAGCAGTAAATATTCTGGATGGCTTGGCTACGTGGACAAGAACACAGAGCTGATACACGTCTCTGATGATCGCGTGAGAATGCGAAACATGACCGTTGACGCTTATCGGCATCCACACATGATGATGAATATCTCAGTTACAAACATAACTGAATACAGGAAAACCAAAGCATACTGTTGTCTGGCCCGTATTTAACGTTGCTCGAAGTCATTAAGTTATTTCAAATATCACTTAATTACACCGTGTTTTCTTGGCATAACTGCCACTAGCAGGCGCATTAATTTGACTAAGTAGCGATTGACTGAAAAAGGAATAGATTCTAAGGTTTAAGCTAATGCTTTGTTTGTTGGCTCGGATGGAGGTATTTTGGGATTAGATTAAATCATTACGTTGTGTGAATAATTCTTCTCGCAGATTAACAAATTCATCTAGATTAAGATAGCTCCATGAGTGTTCCTTATATGTGACCATGGAGTAGCAAGTCCTTTGCACGACGTCGTTCTATCACAACCCGCTGGAAAGGCCATTCATT
The DNA here is from genome assembly GCA_963921405.1 of Cepaea hortensis. Taxonomy (NCBI): domain Eukaryota; kingdom Metazoa; phylum Mollusca; class Gastropoda; order Stylommatophora; family Helicidae; genus Cepaea; species Cepaea hortensis. The sequence continues at coordinate 135,149,957 of OY992877.1, forward strand.
ATTCGTCAATTCCTCTGTCTCCTGCACTTTCATGACCCTGTATTAAGTGTGTGGTCCCCCCCCCCCCCTCGTTTTGAACTCAAGCGTAGTACATATACGTGCTACTACTTATAATAGCATTGGGCTGATTTTTGCGTGTGGTTTTCCACATTATCAGTGTCTCTCGCCATCAGGTGAACTCACTGCTACTTCAGAGGTACTTGTAATTTACGTCCCCAAGTGTACGACGAGAAGTCAACATTTTAGTTCCACTGACCGGTGTAGGGGTTAACCTGCTACCTTGGCATCAGCACACTGGAAGTTTAAGAGCAAGCGCTCTTATTCATTAGGCCTTGCGGACTCCCGTCTCCATGTTCACATTCGTGTTTGTCGATCCATGTTCCGTTGTCCAGAAACCATACCTTCCATTACAGCTGTTTACAAATGGCTGTGTTGTTTGATGTAGTCAAAGTAGCTTAGTTTTCGATACCTGTTGCTGTTTATGTGTCAGTTTTATTAGATATTTCAATCACTCATTACATACACATGGGATACATTCTAATATATTTAGTAGGAATAAACTAAACTAAACGTCAGCTACATTTGTTCTTGTGAACCCCACCAAGAAACTATGCATGTCTTTGAAATATAGCTATTATTGAGTTTATGTGACTGAATAAGCCAGAATTAACCCCTTTCTTTAACTTTCCTTTACTCTCTCCTTTGTATATATATATATATATATATATATATATATATATATATATATATATATATATATATATATATATATATATATATATATCCATCCATCCATCCATCATGTGCCATGCCGGTAAGCGTGGGCGGTCATGTTCTGCCATCTCACTCGATCACCAGAGTCGTGGATCAGCTCCGTGTTTCTGTCTCGACCATGCCACAAGGCCAAGCCATCCAGGTACTTGCTTCTAGGTCTTCCCCTTGGTCTGTTCCCCTCGATCTTACCAGTTGTCACCAAATTCTCCAATTCATTTCTTCTCATAACATGCCAAAAAAATTTTGACTGTCTACGTCTAATTTCTCTAATCAATTTACGATCTTCATTTGTTTCTTGAAGGACTTGTTCATTGGTCTTTCTGGCTGTCCATGGTATTCTTTGCATTTTCCTCAGAAACCACATCTCTACAGCCATCAGATGTTTTTCAGCCTGACTGCTCATTGTCCACGCTTCACATCCATACAAAAGTACAGGTTCAATGTAGCATCTCAACACTCTTTTCTCGTTTCAATTGACATCTTTTTATTGGTCAATATGTTTTTCATCTTGCTAAAGGCTACTTTTGCCATGGCGATTCTTGTTCTAATCTCTTCAAGACATCTCCCATCAGATGTTATTACTGTTCCGAGATAATTGTACCTGCTCACTTGTTGAAGAATATTCCCATTTACATGTATATTACATTGTGGTATTTCGTCCTTCCTAGTGACGACCATAATCTGTGTCTTTTTACAATTTAATTCTAACCCTAGTTGTTCACTGTGTGTTTCACATATATATATATTCATATATATATATTCATTTAGTAGCTTGTCCTTTTCAGAACCTCGCTCTCATAACAACCTTTAGGAAAACTTCTCGGTCATAAGCAAGATGTCCCGCGTCCGAAACACCCATCTGGAGATCATCTGCCACTTCCTTCCCCCATCTTCGCTTTGGCCTTCCTCTTCCTCTCTTCCCGGGCATATACCCTTCCATTATTTTCTCCAAAACTATCATGACGTTTCAAGTCACCAACATATTTCAATTTTCTTTGTTTTATCGTCTTAAGTAGCCAACTTTCTTCGGTATTCAGATCTTGTCGTATGGACGCATTTGCTCTTTTCTGTATCCAAGGTATTCTTAGAACCCGCCTATAGCATCTATATTTAAAAGCATTTATGAGCTGTTCAGCTTGTTTAATAAGTGTCCAGGTCTCACATGCGTATGTTGCAATGGGAAAGATGCATGCTCTTAAAAATCTAATATTTGAAGGTATAACTGTCAAACCCAACAATTTAAGAGAGAGAGAGAGAGAGAGAGAGAGAGAGAGAGAGAGAGAGAGAGCGAGCGAGACAGACAGACAGACAGACAGACAGACAGACAGACAGATAGATAGATAGATAGATAGATAGATAGATAGATAGATAGATAGATAGATAGATAGATAGATAGATAGATAGTTAGATAGATAGATAGATAGATAGATAGATAGATAGATAGATAGATAGATAGATAGATAGATAGATAGATAGATAGATAGATAGATAGATAGATAGAACTTTATTTCAAAAGGGTAACAAATTGGCCACGCAGGCCAGTCTTACATTCGGCCCTTTCGATCACTCATCTTTCATTCATCAAATGTGCATGTTACATTTACATAGGGGAAAAAAACATTTTTGTCAATTTGATTTTGTAAGCATAAACATTGCATATTACGCAAAGGATTCACATAAGGAAAAAAAACATTGTCAAATGAAAGTTGTAAAAATAAACAGTGCATATTGCAATGTTGTGAGACACATCCCCCATCCACCCTCACACCCCGCAGCCACTCACACATCCCTCAGCCACCCACACATCCCCCACCCACCCACCACACCCCCACCCACCCACACATACCTCCACGCACTCACACAGACTCAGGCAAACATACATGCCGCCACCCACCCACACACATTCCCCACCCATCCCATAACCGATACGAACACACCCACCCACATATTGTCCACCACCCACCCACACACTCAAACCACCCAGCAAGACACACATCACAAAACCACACACACATACCCCCGTCAACCCACATATCCCGCACCTATCCATACATACATCCTGCACCCTCACAATTCACCCCCCCCCCACACACACACATCAGCCAACCTACACCCACTCACCCACCCAATATCCGCCACCTCTCAACTACACATCCTCCACCTATACACACATCCCCACCCACAAACACATCTTCCCACCTGCCCACACATATCCCCCACCCATAAACACCCAAAAACAGTAAAGACAGACAGACAGACAGACAGACAAACAGACAGAGAGACAGGCAGACAGACAGACAGATAGACAGACAGACAGGATGGATGGATGGATGGATGGATGGATGGATATAATTTAATTTAATTGAATTGAACTTTATTTTAAAAGGGTTACAAATTGGGCACGTAGGCCCGTCTTACATTCGGCCCTTCTAATCACTCATCTTTCGTTCATTGAGAGCATTATACATTCACTTAGGAAGAAGAAAAACATTGTGAAATGAATGTTGTAAACATAAATAAGGCAAATTACCATGTTATGAGGCCCATCTCCCACCAACCATAAATCACCCCACCCACACACACCCACACACACACACACCCACCTACCCCCACACACACCCAGGGACAAATACATACCCCACCAACCGACCCATCCCCCTCCCGCACATCCCTCACCCACACACACTGCCCTCACCTGTTCCCCCAACCAAAACACACTCGCCACCCACAAACATCCTCCACCAATCCGCACTTCCCACGCCCACCCACATACACATCCTAACCCACACATCCTCTCCCCATCCACACCTCCAACCACCCATTCCCCAGCCACACCTCCATCGACCACATATCCCCCCACGCACACACATTCCCCACCAACCCACACATCGCACATCCACTCACACATCACCAAACCATACACACACATCCCCACCAACTGACATCTCCCTACCCACTCACACACAAATCTCCCTAACCACCTATACATCCCCAATCCACTCACACACATCCCAACACCCACACATACATCCTCCACCCACCCACACATGCCCTAACCCAATCCCCCACCACACACATCCCCCACCCGCACATCACATACATCACCTACCACGCAATATTCTCAATCCATGCACCACACACACATATCCCTCACCAACACACCCCACACCAGCATACCACCACACATCCCCACCTACACACCACACACATAACCCCCACCCATATACCACACAATATCCCCACCCAAACCCACACAGATACCCTCACCCACCCCACATACTCCCACCCACACACCACAAAATCCCCCACCCGCACACACATACCCCACCCACACACCACACACATATCCCCAACCAACACACCACACACCTCTTACCCCCCCCCCCCCACACACACACATTCCCCACCCATCCACCAATACACTCACCCACCCACACATCCTCCAACACGCACCTGCCATGTCGCTGTTATGGGTTATTCTTAACAATTCCAACTGACAACTGTAATAAGAGAAACTGTAGGCTCGCCCCAACCAACTCAACAGCAATACGGGCTTCGCGAGTGAACCCAAACAGGAAGGATAAAAGGTCGATTCCTGAACGTGAGTAATTGACAATCGCTGTTTTATTTATCTACAGCGCATAGGATTTGCATATCACACAATATTATTCAAAGTACTACCAGGACCGGCTGTAAATACACTATTGAACTTCATATTAATGATAACAATTACAAACCGTCTCATAAACAAACTGATTACAAATTACTTCATACGACCTTGAAACTCCTTCTCTCTATCCGTTAGGTACCTTTCTCGCCGCTCTTAAATTATGACAAATTTTCTCGTCTGTAGGTTCATTTGTCCGTGGCACAAATCAGTTCGTTATACATCTTCTCTGTCTGTAATTCCTATTCCAGCCACTGTTTCAATGCAGAACTATTTATTAGCCAACTTGAATGTACTGATAATTTGATGCACTGCCTTCCATTCCAAAACTCCCCAAAGTCTGCCGTTTCTATTGATATCTCTATGTGACGTTTTCTCTGTTGCGACGTCTCTTCTATTTCCTAGCCTTTTCGGTATCGATACTTCTACTTTATTTATACTGCATCATTACGTTGCACTCGCTATTATGGCAGTATGCCCCCCTCCCCTTTAAAATAATGCAATCAATTTCTTAATCGTGATCCAATAACCTGACAAATAACAGTGCAGACGTAATGAGTTTTTTGCTGTGCTAATAAGATGGTATGGTCTCCTATCAATCACACACAAAATAAAAAAAAAATATTATACGACGGGCACGCACAACTGTCTACAATCCGGCGGTATACGTCGTGTAGCACTGCCTATGGGAGGGCTGTGCTAACTAATTAAAACTATTAGTCAATCATTTGTCAAAACTGACAAGCATCCGAACCCTAGCTAACAAAACCGGAGTAAGGGGACGTGTGTGATTCACATGTACCAAGCCGTCAAAACTAGTGAATGCTCTATAACTATCACTGCAATATCTATCAACTGCCATGTCATAGGTCCGTATCAAATATACAGATGAGGTATTCTGCCTTAGTTGTAGACGTAGCACAATCGTATTAAATGTCCATTTTTCGAGACATATAATATCAACATGTTGACCATCAACGAATTGGTTTGTGTGAAATGCACTGACAAATATTCTATATCTGTGGCGTAATCATAATGTGGCATAATCTTCATATGTGATCTAGACATCGTACCTGGATATGTTGACAGCGATCAGGATAATAACATAATTATAAGCAATATTGGTCAATCAATTATAACAACCGAAGAACGTAAACACTTAATTATACTAAATTTAAATTATGTGAAATCAATATAAGTTGGACCAATAAGCACAGTTCATCATATCATGCCAATAAAGTCCATATCACAATATGCTAATAAGTTAATATTTCAATGCACAGTCTTTCACTGTCCATCATCAAATTGAAGTGTGCAAGTGTTCAATTCACTAATATCAACTTCCTATCAATCGCCAGTGTATCAATTGACGTATATGCAATTAAATTACTGTTTGTAATTGAAGAAAATCATATGTTCCAAATGACCTTAAATACTAATCTGAAATAACATTGTCCAGAGAACCACATACGAACTAGTAAAGTACTCCCGAAAGTTCGTCGACCATAGAGCACAAAATCGCACCATCCTAGTATCTGAAGTACGTGGATGAATACAGCTTCATCATGCCGAATATCATGTCATATCATGTCTCTGCCAATGAACGAAAGTAACACCATATGTATACAACCGAATTAATAATATGACAAAATTAATAATGTGTTGTTTGCTGTGAAAATTGCAATCCAAGCGGGTTTATATGCAAAACGAATCAATCGACCTAACTAACACGTAAGAACGCAGACAAATAGTAAGAAAATAGCTACTGTGTAGAAGATCTAGAGTCGACTAAGAAGATCTGCCAAGTTATTGTCCTTGCCTGGAATATGACAGATATCAAACTCATAATCCTGTAAAAGAAGTGACCATAGATGCATTCTGGATTTCTTAGGATGACCAGATTTAAAGATTTGCAATGGTTTATTGTCAGATAGAAGCGAAAGCTTCAAGTTCAGTGATAGCGTAATGTCTCTGCGTATCTGACAGCTTCTTACTAAAATACAGAATAGGATGTAACTTGCCGTCATGCATCTGGAGTAACACCGCTGAAATTGCATGAAAACTCGCGTCTGTCTGTAACACAAAATCTTTCGAAATATCAGGCAGTTTTAGAATAGGATAAGTACTGAAAAGAGTTTTGATCTGCTGCAATAGTTTGTCATGATCATTTGTCCAGATAATTTTCGTAGGCTGCCCCATCTTCAGAAGTTCAGAAAATGTTGCTGTCATATCAGCAAAATTAGGAATAAATTTCTGATAGTAGTTAATGAGACCTAACAGACTTCTTAGTTCTTTTTTTTTTTTTGTGGTGGGTGGTTTAATGTTGAGAATTTTGGTAACTACCTGTGGATCTGTCTTACGGAACCCATCAGAAATTCTATGACCAAGGAATTGTATTTCAGTGAAACCTATTTCGATCTTGCTCGACTCAGCTTTAAGACCGTGTTGTTGTATTCTCTGAAATACTTGTTTTAAAATTTTAACATGTGTGTCTATGTCCGCAGTATGGATACAGATATCATCCATATAAGTAGCAATATTGGAAATACCATGCAGTAATTTTCTCATCATGCGCATAAATGTGTTTGGTGCATTTTGCAGACCGAATGGAAGATATGCCCATTCATACAGACCTAATGGAGTGCTAAAAGCTGTGATATGCATGGGATCTTCATCCATGGAAATTTGCCAATAACCCTATGTAAGATCAATCTTGGAGAAGAGTTTAAAGTTTGTCATGAATTCAATTAACTCATCGATATTTGGCATTGTTTCTGCATCGAGGAGTGTTAAAGCGTTTACTTTCCTGTAATCGACGCACAGACGTAGTGAACAGTCTTTCTTTTTTACTATTACTACAGGACAACAGTAATTAGAAATTGATTTTCTAATGATACCACTTTAAGGGAAGAAATACAAACTAGAATCAACTCTGGAAATAAGATATACTATGCACTACAACATCTACTAAAATCAAAGGCGCTATCTCGTAACACCAAAATCACAATATACAAAACACTGATCAGACCAGTTGTGCTGTATGGCTCTGAAACCTGGAGTACAACGAAAGGAGACGAAGCCTTGTTACAAACCTTTGAGAACAAAATTTTAAGACGCATCTTTGGACCCATTAGGGATACACAAAGTGGAGAGTGGAAAAGAAGAAGTAACAAAGACATTTATGATCTGTTTAAGTCCCCGCTAATCGGGGGGAGAAGAACAGCAAAGAGGTGTAGCCATTATATTAGATAAGCAAACATCAAATTCTGTCAAAGGATATTGGGCTGTGTCAGACTGAGTTCTATTAGTAAAATTAAACGGAAGACCTTTTAAAATAAATGTAATTCAAGTATATGCCCCAACAAGTGAAAGCAGTGAAGAAAGTATAGAGGAATTTTATAATGACATGGAGTCTGCTTTGAAGAACTGTCAAAAATCAGAAATAAATATCATAATGGGTGATTTCAACGCAAAAATAGGAAAGCAAAGCGATGGATACAGTGTAGGCAACCATGGTTTGGGAGAGAGAAATGAAAGAGGTTACAGACTTGTAGAATGGGCAAAAGAACAAGAATTGGTTGTAGGAAACACCTGGTTTAAACAACATCCTAGAAGATTATGGACATGGAGGAGTCCAGACAGCAGGATTAAAAACCAGATAGATTACATCCTGATAAGCGAAAGGTTTCGAAATGCATTAACAGTTGTAAAAACAGTTCCAAATGCAGACTGTTACAGTGATCACAGATTAATTACTGGCACATTGAGGGTAAAGTTAAAGAAAGTCAAGTATACAGCAGGAAACCCTAAATATGACTTGTGTAAATTGAAAACTGACAAAGAAATACAAGATAATTTTAACATAGAAGTAAAGAACAAATTTGATTTATTGTCTGATCTAGAGATCCTATTTCAAGATGTAGATGATCAATGGGAAATGCTGAAGAATTCAATCAGTTGTGCAGCAGAAAAAACTATTCCAAAAGTAAAGAAAGTTGGCCGTAAGACATGGATGACTGAAGAAATTTTACAACTAATGGAAACAAGAAGACAGAACAAAAATAATCCTGCCAAATATGAAGAAATTCACAGAAAAGTCAGAACCTTATGTAAGGAGGCTAAAGAAACATGGCTTGAGAAAAATTGCAGAGAAATTGAAAAACAACACAACAGTAAAAATGCGAAACTAATGCACAAAAGAATTCAGGAGATTACTAATCAAAGAACACGTACATCAGCAGGCTGCCTAAAGACAAAAGATGGAAGAGTCATAATAGAAAAAGATCAGATTTTACATGTATGGTCAGATTACGTGAAAAACCTTTATGACGATAGCAGAGACGAACAATATATTGTTCAAAATAACAATGAAGGGCCAGCAATTTTGAAGATGGAGGTTCAGAATGCTCTTAATCATATGAAATCTGGCAAAACCCCCGGTCCAGACAGCGTCACAACAGAAATGATTAATGCTTTAGAAGAATATGGAATAGATAAAGTTACCAGTCTGCTTAATACAATATATGATACTGGAAACATACCTCATGAGTTATGTAATTCTGTATTTATTGCAATCCCAAAGAAATCAGGAGCCTTGGAATGTGATCAACATCGAACAATTAGTATAATGAGTCACATCACGAAGATTTTGCTAAGAATTATCATGCAAAGAGTTAGGAGGAAAATACAACCTGAAATAGGAGAAGAACAATGTGGGTTTGTAGTAGGCAAGGGTACAGTAAATGCTGTGTATATACTGAGAACCGTAATCGAACGTTCTATAGAAGTAAACAAAGATCTACACCTTTGCTTCATTGACTACACAAAGGCTTTTGATAAAGTGAGACATGTCAACATGATAAGGATGCTTGAAGATCTACAAATTGATGGGAAAGACCTTAGACTTGTAAAAAACATATATTGGAAACAACAAGCTGCCATAAGAGTTGATAATGAAGTAAGCCAATATCAGCCTATTAAGAGAGGTGTGAGACAGGGATGTGTAATGTCTCCAGATCTGTTTTCCCTGTACAGTGAAAATATTTTCAGAAATATTGAAAATATGGAAGGAATCAACATTGGGGGACGATGCATCAATAACATTAGATATGCAGATGATACAGTCTTGATTGCAGATAATGAACAGGACCTGCAAAATTTAGTAAATGCGGTTGTTACACACAGTGAACAACAAGGGTTAGAATTAAATTGTAAAAAGACACAGATTATGGTCGTCACTAAGAAGAACGAAATACCACAGTGTAATATACAAGTAAATGGGAATATTCTTCAACAAGTGAATAGGTACAATTACCTCGGAACAGTAATAACATCTGATGGGAGATGCCTTGAAGAGATTAGAACAAGAATCGCCATGGCAAAAGTAGCCTTTAGCAAGATGAAAAACATACTGACCAATAAAAAGATGTCAATTGAAACGAGAAAAAGAGTGTTGAGATGCTACATAGAACCTGTACTTTTATATGGATGTGAAGCTTGGACAATGAGCAGCCAGGCTGAGAAACATCTGATGGCTGTAGAAATGTGGTTTCTGAGGAAAATGCAAAGAATACCATGGACAGCCAGAAAGACCAATGAACAAGTCCTTCAAGAAACAAATGAAGATCGTAAACTGATCAGAGACATTAGACGTAGACAGTCACAATTTTTTGGGCATGTTATGAGAAGAAATGATTTGGAGAACTTGGTGACAACTGGTAAGATCGAGGGGAACAGACCAAGGGGAAGACCTAGAAACAAGTATCTGGATGGCTTGGCCTTGTGGCATGGTCGAGACAAAAACACGGAACTGATCCACGACTCTGTTGATCGAGTGAGATGGCAGAACATGACCGCCCACGCTTACCGGCATGGCACATGATGGATGGATGGAATCACTGGTATCATGAAGGCTAATAGACTACAATGGCTGGGGCATATAGAAATAATGGAAGATAATGGGGAAACAAAACTCGCTTACACTCAGGAAATAAATGACCGTAGACCCCGGGGTAGACCAAGAAGGCGGTGGAGAGATAATACATGTACAGACCTACAAGCACTTGGAATCAACGACTGGCAAGAGAAGGTCCACCAGAGAGAAGAATGGAGACGGATTGTATTTGCAGCAAAGAACCTCAGTGGCTCGGAACGCTAAAGAAGAAGAAGAAGAAGAACTTTATCTAGATAATGTATTGGAATAGGATATGGCTTCACTTCCACCGGAATATCAGAAAATAATGTGATTTTGCGTTTGATAAGTGATATCTGTCCCGGCTTATCGGAAAAGATGGTAATAAATTCTTGTATTGCTGAAGTCAGTTTAATTTTATCTTGAGCTGAGAATTGTTGATTGATTTGTATAGATTGCCAACCACTGTTACTATTAACTGTTGGTGTTGGAATCTGGTGTGCAATGGCGTCTTCCTGTTGTTCATTAATCACCCAGTACGCCGCTGCTACTCTGTGTGGTATTTGTTGGATCGCCTGTGGTGTGTCTGTGTCAAGTGCAATGTATGGTCTTAACATATTAATGTGGAAAATTTTATTTTTCCCCTTTTCATCAATTGAATAATGACTCTAAATGGACCCTGCCATTAAGTAACAAGACAATCACGAGGGTCGGGTAATAAAAGGATAACTTCGTCTTCTTCTTTCAAGACTATTGTCTTGGCCTTTCTGTTATCGTATTGCCTGTATTTTTTCGCCAGCTTTTCTGTAGTGCTGATTTTGCAGTTTGACAAGCTGTTATGATTTTATCCCTCAACTGAGTAACCATTTCATAGGCTTCTCTTTTCGGGTGGTCATATGTTTTGTTCGTCAGCATGTCATTGTACATCATTAATGGACCACGAGGATTGGCGCTATTCACGAGCTCAAACGGAGAAAATCCCGTACTTGACTGTGGTACCTAACGGTACGCAAATAGTACTGCAGGCAATAGAATATCCCAATCTTTAGGTCGCTCAGCCGCAACTTTCGCTAGGGATCGTTTAAGGACCCCGTTGTAATTTTCATTGACCCCATTTGTCATTGGGTGCCACGGTGAACTAAACACTTGTGGAATGCCTAGTACTTTCATCGCTACTTGGGTAGCCGCAGATATGAATTGAATACCTCTATCCGACAAAATATATAACGGAAATCCTATCCTAGGATGGATCTACTGGTGATGTGTTTGAGTGGAATAGCCTCTGGCCAACAAGTGCAGAGATAAATCATGGTTAAAATGAAACGATTACCACGATCAGTAGTAGTATTAAGTGGACCGACAATGTCTACATCAATTTTCTGGAATGGCCGTGATGCCAGATCGGTTTTCTGAACATGAGCCTTAGGATGCTTGCCTTTTTGTGTGATTCTTTGGCACATTGTACATGAACGAACATCTTTCATAATATCTTTGGCATAACCAGGCCAATAAAATTGTGCCAACAATCTGTGAGTGGTCTTAGAAATTCCCATGTGACCCGCAAATAGCGAATCATGCGCAAGCTTCAGTGCTTCACTGCGATATTTGGTAGGTAACACCGTTTGTAATAGAAGTGTTGGACCTTTGCTGTACTGTCTGGTTACAATATTACCGTCTAAAATAAACTGCCAATTACCATGCTTCGCTTGTTTAGACGGTTCTTGTATGCTTTTAAAACAGATTTGTAATGTAGGATCTTGTTTTTCTTCAGTAGCTAAGTCAGCTGTCAGTGTGATAGTGTACTGAGCGTTGTCACTATCAACCTGAGAAGATTCTTCGTCTTGGCGCCGCACTTGGGCTCTCGTGACAGCATTTGTTGGAGTGTGGCCAATCTTCCAGTTAATTGCCTCTTCGTGTGTGCGATCATTTGCATTGAGTAGGTTCCAAATGAGTAAACCGGCACTAGGATTCGGTAGCACTGCTGCATTTACTGTGCCTTCGAAGTATGGAGATTGTATCGTGATTGTGGCAATTTTATATCTTTCTATTGTGCCGCCAAAAGATCTGCAGGCAACAGTCTTGCCTGTTTAATCTTGCTCTCTTATAAGCTTTTGGTCTACCCCAATAATTGAGGCCCCTGTGTCCCGAACGCACTTCGTTGGTTCACCATTCACCTATGCCTGGTGAACTTTAGGTGTACCATTCTGGATATTTGCCGCATTGGCTTCTTGAATGGTCGTTAGACATTCGTCATCGGGAATGTCCTTCTCAGTCTTATCTAGTTTGTCATTGTATGTCTGAATGATAGCTGCATGTGTGTCCTCTATGTCATCGGAATCGTTACTGGAGAACACGTATGCAGTACTCGCCACCTTCCACGTGTCTCTCATCGCACAAGACTTACTGGTATGCCCTTATACCCGACAAGAGTAACATTTTACACTCTTCTTATTAGTATCATACTTACTTCTCTTTTTTGACGTGATGTCTCTCAAATATGCAGCATACCCTGGATGTTGGTCACACATTTCTAAAGATCTGTGTGACAGTCTACAGTGTGGAGACCGAGTGAAGTTACCCTTTCTAGGCCTGTCTAAATCTCTGTTTGTTTTATGATAAGGTCCTCTGTTTTATTTGAGAATCTCTTAAACTTACCATTACCTCTGTGATTCTGGACTTTGGCACTAGCCCCTATCACAAGTTCAGGTTGTGTGCATTCAGCAAATATGTCATGGTGGGCGATATAGAAAGACTCTCCCCGCGACTCCATCTCTGCGAGAGACTTACATTTATTCTCTATGAGGAATACAGACATAGCTTCAGGTACAGAAGAAAGAAGATTGTCCCTCAGAACAAGGTCACGTAATTTATACAAATCAGAACCTACGTACGCTGCCCTTAACAATTTATTAAAGTAAGAAGAAGTTTCAGATACATAGTCGAGGAACGTTTGGTTCGCTTTAGGAGACAGTGTCTTGAATTTTGTACGTAAACCAACCTCATCTAGAGAAAAATGTGTTAGGACCCTATCTCGCATTTATTTGTAGTTGGTTCGTAAATTCTCAGGAATCAACTCAATTACCTTTAAAGGCTCTAACGCGAGATGTCGATGAAACAAGATTGGTAAGTCCTGTTCAGGAATTTTATAGAACTTGGCTAATACTTCAAAATTAGTAATCCAAGAACTGACAGTGTCTCGTTGTTGGAAGTTTCTAATTAATTCCTGGTACTTCTTAACTGGGTCACTAGACTTTGCTTGTAATCTTTCTCGTTCTATCTCAGCTTCACGATCCATTTCCAAAGTCTTTTAGATTACTTTCAAGTTCTTTGTCTTTTAGCAACACCTCAGTAGCTAACTTTTCCTTCTCAAATGCTAGCTGCCTTTCTTTCAACTCCGTTACGAATGATAATTCTCTATCTTTTATCGCCATTTCCTTCTCTTTCAATTCATTCTCAAGTGCTAATCTTTCTTTCCTTTCTTCTCTTTCACGTGCTGCTTGTAGTTCTTTCGCTTCTTTCTCTTCTGCTAATCTTTCTTGTCTTTCTTCTTTTTTTAAGTGCTACTTGTAATTGTTTTTCCCCCTTCTGTTGAATTTGGAATTCCTTAAACTCCTGTTTCGCCTACGCCCTGAGTTCCGGGCCGGTCAAACCAGATTTCTCGCCCATATTCATAAGTCTTGTAGTGTTGACATGTTGTGCTAAATGCGCTATAACCTATCTAGCTGAAATATAATATATATGCAAAGCACAATCGACAGAATGCGTAGGCAGATAGTAGTAAATATATCAAAATTATAACACGTTGAACGAAATGTCAACTTCAAAATCAACAATATTATAGAGCAGAATAACGCGAGAAGATTAGCAAACTTAGCGCGAAATAAATACCGTCCTAACAGTTACGATATGTAAACACCAGTAAAGAAGGTAGAAAATATATTAAGTATAAATCGTATAATGCCACAAACAAATAAGTAGTTACGAGAAAAATATACAAAGTGTAACGCAGACATACATATCTAGACTCATAGATAAAAACAATAAATATTGATAAGTGATAGAGATAGAGAACGCATACAACCGCTACGACACGACACACGTGACCAACGAATCGCGAGATCGCCACAAAAAAAAATTCGTAACGAGCTGTCAACCGTCAGTGTAGAACGTATCTTAGCGACATATAAATATAACTTTATCTGTCACAAGAATAGCCCTCCAACCGCCCGCGTCGTCATAAAAGCGACGATTCGGCCATGGATAAAATAATTTGTACAGTACGTACACACTCAACTAGACAACAATTAAACACAACTATCAACAAATACTGGCCTTATTTTGAAGTAATGAGTTGACTGCAGTTTATGCTGATGTAGGTATCTGCCTACAAGATACACCCACAGTTAGATGATGCGGGTAAGAGGTTGAGAATCCATGACGAAGTAGTAATAATGCTAAATATGTCGGGGAAAGTAATGTCATATATACTAAATATGTATCGATTAATGTTCTGCAATGTGTCCGTGTTGAAGTGTGTAACCGTCCTGATGTCCATGTTTAAATCCAGTCGTGTATAATCCCAAAATCACGTGCAGTGTAAAGTCCAAATGTCCTTATGAATTTCATGGACGGAAGCGTACGTGTGAAGGGTGAATTCCATCTTCTGTTGTATATCAATATAGGTATCTAAATGTTCCAAAAATAATGTCCAAGAAGTGTATGTAAATGTCCCGACTGTAAAATAGATGCGTGGTGGCAGACACGATATACATCCTCACGTAATTGAATATACACAGCAATTACACAAATATATTCTGACTTTGGGAGTGTGCTGATGTTTTGGCATGTGCATTTTAGTGGCTAATGGCTGAAAGTTGTTGGCATTCCCCCGGAAATCAAGGCCCCATCTCTGCTATGTCGCTGTTATGGGTTATTCTTAACAATTCAGACTGACAACTGTAATAAGAGAAACTGTAGGCTGGCTCCAACCGACTCATATAACAGAGCATCTCTGTTAAGGGGTTTAGATGGGTGGTGTGCAAAGGGAAAAAGACTAGTATACAAGGCACGGCTGAGCATCCCGTTGGGATGTAACTAGGGACGCTCAAGCTGTGACGCGGGGGGGGGGTGGAGAAGAGGTTAGTTACCAACCGGAGGCCATGCTGGCAGGACGCGATGTGACCATCTAGAATTGTATGTCAAATTTTATGCCTACTGAAGTTTCATAGAAATAAAGCAAGATGTTCAACAACTACTGCCAGGCCTTCTAGTTGCTTTCGTCTCCTCCTCTG
Source organism: Cepaea hortensis (assembly GCA_963921405.1). Lineage (NCBI taxonomy): Eukaryota > Metazoa > Mollusca > Gastropoda > Stylommatophora > Helicidae > Cepaea > Cepaea hortensis. Next base: position 135,165,600 of record OY992877.1, read on the forward strand.
TTACACTCAACAGCAATATGGGCTTCGCGAGTGAACCCAAACAGGAAGAATAAAAGGTCGATTCTTGAACGTGAGTAATTGACAATCGCTGTTTTATTTATCTACAACGCATAGGGTTTGCATATCACACAATATTATTCAAAGTTTACATGGCCTGTACTACCAGGACCGGCTGCAAATACACTATTGAACTTCATATTAATGATAAAAATTACAAACCATCTCATAAACAAACTGTTTACACATTACTTTATACGTCCTTGAAACTCCTTCTCGCTATCCGTTAGGTACCTTTCTCGCCGCTCTGAAATTATGATTAATTCTTTCGTCTGTAGGTTCATTTACCCGTGGCGTTATCACACATAAGTTCGTTATAATTCTTCTAGGTTTGTAATTCCTAATGCAGCCACTGTTTCAATGCAGAACTATTTATTAGCCATCTTGAATGTACTGATAATTCGATGCACTGCCTTCCATTCCAAAACTCTGCCCAAAGTCTGCCGTTTCTATTGACATCTATATGTGACGTTTTCCCTGTTGCGACGTCTCTTCTATTTCCTAGCCTTTTCGGTATCGAGACTTCTACTTTATTTATACTGCGTCATTACGTTGCACTCGCTATTATGGCAGCACCCACACACCCCACCCACCCACCCCCAACCAAACATCTCTCGATCACAATACCTCTACCCACACACATCCTCCACCCACTCACGCATCCCACCCCGACACATGCACATCCCTCACCCACCTACACATCCCTAAACCACTCACACACCCCCACCCATACATTCCCCATCCACGCACACATCTCCCACCCACACACCACCACCACCACCCACACATACTTCCCCCAACCACCATACATCCCCTACTCACCCACACATATCCCCCACCCATACACACATTCCCCGCACCCATCACACACATCCCCCACACCACACACTATCCCCCACCCGCACATATATCCTCACCCATATCACCACAAACATACCCCCACACACAGATAGGTAGGTAGGTAGGTAGGTAGGTAGGTAGGTAGGTAGATAGATAGATAGATAGATAGATAGATAGATAGATAGATAGATAGAGAAAGAGAGATAAAGAGAAAGAGGGAGACAGAGAGAGAGAAAGAGAGAAATACAGAGAGACAGAGAGACAGATAGAGACTGACAGAGAGAGACAGACAGAGAGAGACAGAGAGAGACAGAGAGAGAGACAGAGAGAGACAGAGAGAGAGACAGAGAGACAGAGAGAGAGACAGAGAAAGAGTATATAACTAGCTGTCTAGCTGCTAAACTTTCCCTTGGCTTCCTGGTCGGCTCAGCCTAACATGGATGTCCAGGAAATATCTTGGGAAGTAAAAGCGGACGGCGTGATACCGCCCACATCAGTAACCGATTGTCCATCAGTCTGTACAATGTGGGATCCGGCACCATATGTCCAGTGCGCCTAACGGAGAGTAAAAGTGTCCTTTACTTTATATATATATATATATATATATATATATATATATATATATATATATATATATATATATATATATATATATATATATATATATATATATATATTAGCGCCGCTGTTAATCCAGACATAAGTAACAATAACTACACCACTACATCCCAGTTAAGTACATGTTATATTTACAAACGTGTTAAAGAAATGTTCATCCAGCGACAAATTGATCAGTCAACACTCACGGAACGGAAGTCACTATTTGCTGCCAATATTTACACCTTTTGCGACAGGAAGCCAGTTTTAGTCGCCGATTACTTTTCTCATTTCTTTTGTTCGGTTATAGTTTAATTTTAATATTCTATTTATAACTAAATGTAATATATATAAGGATTTGCGATAGCGCTTTGGTTAGCAACAACAGAGTGAGAGCGAACAAGATATAGAGAACGAGAAAAATTATGCGAGAGCGAGAAAAAGAATAAGAGCGAGCGAGAGAGAGAGAGTGTGAGAGAGAGAGAGAGAGAGAGAGAGAGAGAGAGAGAAAGAGAGAGAGAGAGAGAGAACGAGGGAGAGCGATACAGCGATTTAGACAGCGAGAGAGATCCAAAGAAACAGAAAGAGAGAGAGAGAGAGAGCAAGTGAGAGCTCGAGAAAGAGCAAGGGAGATTGATAGAGAGAAAGGGAGAGAGGAGAGTAATCCGGCACAATACATAAGAAAACCCTTACATCCGTTAAGTGCTGAACATCTCAGTCTCCGGTCAATTACTGTTTTTCAGCACTAGCATTTCGCAATCTACTCTTCATTACAACAATTTCGTTATTACTAAAGAAGGTAATCGGGGGACTTGAGAACTCAAATGTTACAGAACAATTCTTGAAATTAAATCGTGGATCCAGAAGAAGAAAAATACTTCCGTTCTACAAGAACTGGACATCGAAGAAAACTTTCGGATAAACAGCATAATATCTCGGAATCTGAAATACTTTGACTACAGTCATCATCATCATCATCATCATCATCATCATCATCATCATCATCATCATCATCATCATCATCATCATCATCATCATCATCATCATCATCATCATCATCATCATCTTCCACTTCTGCAGTCAAGCGTCGTGGGAAGGAATAATTTGCGCTCCAGCGCCCGATGGGGAGCACTGGATAGTGTCATTCCGTGTGGTTGTACAATGTCTTTGATGTCGTCAATTCATTTTCTTCTTGGACGTCCTTTTGGTCGTGTCGTAGATGATCTTTGATGATATGAAATACTTTGACTACAGCAAACAGCATCATATCTCGGAATCTGAAATACTTTGACTACAGTAAACAGCGTAAGAGAGGTCTGGCAATAATACTGGTGGAAGGCAGAGTTTCTGGAAATAGAGGCAGGGATCGACCTGTACAAGTATGCACATAGAATATTGAAAACACCTTGGGGATGATAGTGCATTAGGCAGAAGAACTGGTCAGGGTTCGAGAATCTTTTCGGAAGGCCGTGAAGAGAGCAGCCTGCTGCATGATAGGGATTAGTGTATCATTATTGCTATTACACCTTTTTCTGGTTTTCTGGAGGTGGAAGCAGTCACAGCGGCATTCCGTTGGTTAGAGAAGACCACTGCAACACACACCGTCTTCTTCACGGACTCAAGGAGTATGCTTAGTAAAGTAGAGAAAGTAATGTTTCGCGTGTAATGGCTCACTTCGCTTCAGAGGTCACAGATTGTAAGAATTGTATGGATATTTCTCCCTGGTCATGCAGGAGTACGGGGAATGAACAGGCTGATAGGCTGGCAGGGTATGCACCTCTTGGCGGTCAATTACGTATGGACAAGGGGGAGGTGGTCGTGCGCCTCTGGGACCAGATGGAGAAAGTGGAGGAACAGACTGAGAACCCGTATGTGGAAAGGATGAGATTGCGGGGAATTTGCAGGGGTTCTGGTAGAATCTCAAAACTGAGAGGGAAGACCAGGAGAACTTTCAATCAGATACGCGTGGGAACGATTAGTAGTGTGACTCTTAGATGGCTGTTGAACGAGGGGACGGAGCGCATATGGGAATGAATATGAGTGCAGTGGTGTCGGTTCTTAGCTCAACTCAACTCAACTAAACTCAACTGGTTTTCTAATAATTGCAGCTTCCATCGACGATGAACAGTAATTCTAGTGGAGGAGTGTCGTGTTGGCGTGATGGCAGCCGCCCTATACATCGAAGTATGCCAGTGAGTGCTGTTGGTTTAATGGGATTACTGTCTGTTCCACTTTTCACGTTGGACAGTGAGGTGCTTTTTGTGATATATTAATAGCGTTCATTTGAAATCCGTTCGTGCCGCACCACGCGTAATTGCGTACGTTGAATATGATCATGTCATAGTCATGTAATAAGTACTGACCAATGAATAAAAGAGCACGTGCTTATTGTCCCATGGTTCTGTTTCTGACCGTTGAGAAAATAGCCGAGTTGATCCAAAATCCGTCCAAAGAAGCTCAAAGAGCGGTGATTCAGTTTCTTTCATTTGAAGGATGTCGACCAGTGGACATTCATCAAAAAATGCAGGCAGCGTACGGTAACAAATGTGTGCCGAAGACATCAGTGACAGACTGGGCACGAATTTTTCAGAAAAGACGTCAATTCACGACAGATCTTCTTCAAGCGCATATTGTTGCATCAGAAAAAAACCATCGCCAAAATTGATGCATCAGTACAGATGAACCGTTGTCGAAGCATACGTTCGCTAGCGAAAGAATTTGATGTGTCTATTGGGACAATTAAAAAGGTAGTTCGTAAGAAACTGCAATATCGGAAGGTGTGCTGACAGTGGGTACCAAGGATGTTGACAGACCACCAAAAAGAGGAACGCATGGGATGGTGTTTGAACCACTTGCTGCGTTACAGAGTGGAGGGTGATAATTTCTGTTCCGCATAGTGACAAGCGATGAATTATGGTGTCACAATTTTGAGCCGAGCGGTAAAAGAGAAAGCATGCAATGGAAGTGTGCTGGATCACCAAAAGCCAACAAATTCAAGTTACAGGTTTCCGCTGGTAAGGTTATGCTGAGCGCATTTTTTGACCATGAATGGCTATTGTTGGCCAACTTTAAAGAATCTGGTGTCAACATCAACTCTACCCACTACTTGCAAACACTAGACAAGCTGCAAAATGCTATCAAGAATAAACGACCCGGCATGCTTTCTCGCGGTGTGATTTTGTTGCACGATAATGCTCGTCCGCATGTTGCAAAGATTGTGCAGGAAGCATTAGCTTGGAAGAAGTGGGAAATTCTGCAACATCCAGTCTATAGTCCTGATTTGTCTCCATGTGATTTTTATTTGTTCTTACCTCTAAAAATATCTTTCAAGGGGCAGCGATTTCACACAGATGCAGACGTAATGAACGCGGTAAAATTTGGTTCAATGAGCAACCACAATCCCTTTTTGCGGACGGCATTCACCGTCTACCTAAGCAATGGGATGCTTGCCTGAATGCCTACGGCCACTTCTTCTGACCAACCTATGGTGCATAATTCATTCAAAATGAATGCTTTGTTAAATTCTACCACACCTGTTAATGTTTCTTTCATGCTTTTGTAATAAAGACATTGGAACGGATTTCAAATGAACGACCCGTATATTATTGGCAAAGGTACGGTTCATTATGAGGTGACCCTTTGTCGTGAAGTTGGAACAGCGACTTACGACTAACTATACCTAATTCTGTCACACTATATTATATATAGTCTAGTACTCTCTCTTTGAAGTTGTGATATAGCCCTAACTGCCTCAGGAAACTGTTTTTGTTGGGTAACTTTGTGGTCATTGAAATAGCATGAGAATTCAATCAATCAATCAATCAATCAATCAATCAATCAATCAATCAATCAGGTGCCTTCTACGCAATGAAGGCTGGCTGCAATGGATCTCCAACACTGCCTGTCTCTCGCCTTGACTGTACATTATGTCAGGCTGATGTTCGTCCATCTTTTGAAGTTATGCTCCCACTTGTATCGTTGTCTACCTCTTGCTGGTTTGCCCTCAACCTTGCCTTCCAGTATGGTTTTTATAAGAGTATCATGTCTTTTAACGTGGTCAAAATATTTCACTTGTAGCATGAGAATTACATCATGGGTATTGATCGCCATTCATAGAGGAAAGAAATAGAGATTAGAGGACACACCAAAGAATATACAAATGGAAAGATATAGTTATCACTGCTGTCTCCCATGGCAACAGTGCCTCAACAGACAGCCAACGAGTACCGCAAAAATGATGTCTTCGTTATCAAGTAGTATCATCAGCCCAAAATCTGTTTCCTCCCTATACTTTATGTAGAGTAGAATTGTATTATGAAGTAAGTAAGTAAGTAAGTAAGTAAGTAAATAAGTAAGTCAGTAAGTAAGTAAGTAAGTAAGTAAGTAAGTAAGTCAGTCAGTCAGTCAGTCAGTCAGTCAGTCAGTCAGTCAGTAAGTGAGTGAGTGAGTGAGTGAGTGAGTGAGTGAGTGAGTGAGTGGGAAAGAAGCAAGGAAGGAAGAGTGTATGTAAAAGATCATCGTAAACGCTTAGTTCGCACTAGGTAAATTGTGCTAGAGCAAGATTTTAATAAACCAATTGGGACTCGGTGGGTGACGCATCATAGCCACTGCCTTTTCTTCCCAAGACATTTCTAGGTACTCGTTGGCCGACCAATAGGCCGACCTGGAGTCCAGGTCATTTTTATTTTAAATCCGCCCTTGTGCGGATTCGAATCAAGTTCTTTGATTGCCACTCAACACTTCTGAGTGTATTTCTCAATGAATAATGAGAGACCTACAGTTCAGACCTTCCAGGACTAGACAAGAAGGTGGACGTGCTAAATCTTTGACCCAGTTAACGTGCATCTGATAAAAAGATTGCGCGGAAACAGTTGTCGTTGAATGTTTTCTCATTTTTGTTCTTTTTTCTTTCTCACACCGGTGGCTCTTCTACCTTAGAGTTCGACATCTCAAAATCATGGTAATCTCAAACATAGGCTAGATTTGATGTATCCACACAACAACAGATTGCGTCTGACTCGTCTTCACACGTCTTTACTTTCCGACATGACTTTGTCACGCGATCATTACTAAGTTTCCGGTAGACATTAAGATCCTTCCCATTCTTTCCGCTCTTTTACGTCAGTGGACAATTCAGTAGCCTGCCGGTCTTCTTATTATAGCTCTTTACATTTTACATTGTTAGGTAGAAAAGTAAAATGTAAAAAAGCAAACGGTTGAATGTCTTTGTTTGTCTTTGCGTGTCTATCCACTGCATGACTGAAGACTGTTGTGTAGACTCTCTGGTTCTTGCATGCCGATAAGCGATGTAGGGTGTTTTGTTTTGTCTCTTGTTCCAGGTGTGTTGACTTGAACCATCTAGTTGCCTTGCCTTGTTGAATATCTCAGATGTTATTAACTGATTCAGTGCCAAACAAGAAGTAGATTTGGATTAAACATACTAAACATTACACACATTGGCAGCTTACCGTCTTGACAGACGATAGTCTGTGCTTCAAAAAGGCTTAATAACTACAACTCATGGCGGTGGCGAATGTGACTGTTAAGGCCAATTCGCGCTGTAAATGTTCGTCCACAGTGGATGCATGTGAACACATGGTCATTTTCACCATCATGCACCATCTTGCGTCTTACACGCTCGGTGTGTGACTTATCTGCAATCATTTTCTCCTTTGTCTTTATTCCATTTCTGATATTTGCCCTCCATGCAACACGTTCGGCGGCGACTTGCTCTCAATGTGCACTATCAATGCCTGTATCAATCATGTCCCGCTTACACACATCTTTGTATCGTAGTAGAGGCGCCCGCCTGTAATTCACCAAAAGAGATGTCCTTTGGTATTCTACCGTCATCCATCACCCTAACATGTCCTATCCATATAAGTCTACGGAGACTGAGCATGGAATATAACGTCACACAACCTGATCTTTCCAATACAGTGGAACATCGCTTCAATTCAATCAATCAGTAGCATGTCCTTTGCAGAACCTCGTTGCCATAATGCCAAAACAACCTTCCGGAAAACCTCTCGATCATAAGCAAGATGTCCCGCGTCTGATACACCCATCTGGAGATCATCCGCCACATCCTGCACCCATCTTCTCTTTGGCTTTCCTCTTCCCCTCTTCCCATGCATATATCCTTCCAATATTGTTCTCTCCAAACTTTCGTGACGTTTCAAGTGACCAAAATATTTCAATTTTCTTTGTTTTATCGTCTTGAATAGCCAACCTTCTTCAATATTCAATTCTTTAAGTATAGATGCATTTGTTCTTTTCTTTACCCAAGATATTCTTAGAACTCGTCTATAACATTTACACTCGAAGGCAATTATGCGTTGTTCAGCTTATTTAGTAAATGTCCATGTCTCACAGGAGTATTTTGCAATGGGAAAGATGCATGCTCTTAAAGATCTAATTTTTGTAGTTCTGTCTGTCCCACTCCATAATTTATTCAGCTCTTTTAGTCTTTGAAGAGCAATTGATAGTCGCCGTTTAATTTCTGTCATTGTGTCACCATTGTTGGTAATCAGTGACCCAAGATATTCAAAATTTTCCACCACCTCCAATTTTTCCCCATTAACGTATATTTCTTTCTCCATAGTAGTTTTGTCTGTATGCACTATCTTTGTTTTTGCTATGTTAAGATATAAGTTGTGATTTTCACTATTCAAATGGGTTGAGGCTATTAGGTTTTCTATGCCATTCTGTGTTGTGGATAGTAATACCGTATCATCAGCAGATCGAATCTCTGGTATGTCATGACCGCCGATATTTAGGGCTTCATTTAGCTCCCTGTTTATATCATCTCTTACATTTCTCATTATATTTTCGGCGTACAGGTTAAACAAATAGGATGACAGCACGCATCCCTGACGGGCTCCTTGTTTGATGTCAAACCAATCTGTTGTCTCGCTATCTATTCTAACTGCTGCTTGTTGGTCTAGATAGAGCAGTTTTATGAGTTGTACATATGATGGGAATCCCATATTCCTCGTGATTTCCCAAAGTTTCTGATGTTGTACACAGTCAAATGCCTTTGAATAATCCACAAAACATGAGAATAGGTTTACATTAAATTCTCTGCACTTCTCTATTATTAATCGCATGTTGAATATGTGATCTCTTGTTCCTCTTCCTTGTCTAAATCCAGCTTGAACCACGTTAATCTCTTCTTCCATTTTCTTACGAAGTCTTCCCATTATGACTTTTAGTAGAATTTTACTTGCATGACTGATCAGGGCAACAGTTCTATAGTTGGTGCATAATTTCAGGTTGCCCTTTTTTGATATTGGAATGAAGATAGTTCTCTTCCAATCTTTTGGCCATATACCATATTTCCAAATCTTTTTACACAATGCATGATATATGTGTATGCGTCCTTCTCCTCCCGCTTTAATTAGTTCAGCTGGTATCTCATCATATCCAGGTGATTTACCATTCTTCAGGTTCATTATAGCCCAAGCAATTTCATCTAATGAGGGTTCAGGTTCTGTCTCTGCTGTTATTGGCTCATGTATCTCAGTCATGCGAAACAATGCAAAACTAATGCACAAAAGAATTCAGGAGCTTACTAATCAAAGAACACGTACATCAGCAGGCTGCCTAAAGACAAAAGATGGAAGAGTCATAATAGAAAAAGATCAGATATTACATGAATGGTCAGATTACGTGAAAAACCTGTATGACGATAACAGAGACGAACAGTATGATGTTCAAAATAATAATGAAGGACCAGCAATTTTGAAGATTCAGAATGCTCTTAACCATATGAAATCTGGCAAGACCCCCGGTTCAGACAGCGTCACAACAGAAATGATTAATGCTTTAGAAGAATATGGAATAGATCAAGTTACCAGTCTGCTTAATACAATATATGATACTGGAAATATACCTCAGGAGTTATGTAATTCTGTATTTATTGCAATCCCAAAGAAATCAGGAGCCTTGGAATGTGATCAACATCGAACAATTAGTATAATGAGTCACATCACGAAGATTTTGCTAAGAATTATCATGCAAAGAGTTAGGAGGAAAATACAACCTGAAATAGGAGAAGAACAATGTGGGTTTGTGGAAGGCAAGGGTACATTAAATGCTGTGTATATACTGAGAAACATAATCGAACGTTCTATAGAAGTAAACAAAGATCTACACCTTTGCTTTATTGACTACACAAAGGCTTTTGATAAAGTGAGACATGTCAACATGATAAGGATGCTTGAAGATCTACAAATTGATGGAAAAGATCTTAGACTTGTAAAAAACATATATTGGAAACAACAAGCTGCCATAAGAGTTGATAATGAAGTAAGCCAATATCAGCCTATTAAAAGGGGTGTGAGACAGGGATGTGTAATGTCTCCAGATCTGTTTTCCCTGTACAGTGAAAGTATTTTCAGAAATATTGAAGATATGGAAGGAATCAACATTGGGAGACGATGCATCAATAACATTAGATATGCAGATGATACAGTCTTGATTGCAGATAATGAACAGGACCTGCAATATTTAGTAGATGCGATTGTTACACACAGTGAACAACTAGGGTTAGAATTAAATTGTAAAAAGACACAGATTATGGTCGTCACTAGGAAGGACGAAATACCACAATGTAATATACAAGTAAATGGGAATATTCTTCAACAAGTGAGCAGGTACAATTATCTCGGAACAGTAATAACATCTGATGGGAGATGCCTTGAAGAGATTAGAACAAGAATCGCCATGGCAAAAGTAGCCTTTAGCAAGATGAAAAACATATTGACCAATAAAAAGATGTCAATTGAAACGAGAAAAAGAGTGTTGAGATGCTACATTGAACCAGTACTTTTGTATGGATGTGAAGCGTGGACAATGAGCAGTCAGGCTGAAAAACATCTGATGGCTGTAGAGATGTGGTTTCTGAGGAAAATGCAAAAAATACCATGGACAGCCAGAAAAACCAATGAACAAGTCCTTCAAGAAACAAATGAAGATCGTAAATTGATTAGAGAAATTAGACGTAGACAGTCAAAATTTTTTGGGCATGTTATGAGAAGAAATGGATTGGAGAATTTGGCGACAACTGGTAAGATCGAGGGGAACAGACCAAGGGGAAGACCTAGAAGCAAGTACCTGGATGGCTTGGCCTTGTGGCATGGTCGAGACAGAAACACGGAGCTGATCCACGACTCTGGTGATCGAGTGAGATGGCAGAACATGACCGCCCACGCTTACCGGCATGGCACATGATGGATGGATGGATCTCAGTCATATCCTCACTGTCACTCATATCACACATTCCACTGCAGTACTCCTGCCATCTTTCTAGAATTGGCCTAGATTCTGTTAAGGTATTTCCCATCTTGTCACAGATAACATTCAATTGAGGTTGAACATTTCTTGTCAATAACTTCATTTCTTTGAACATTTCATAATCTCTTCCAGTCTTATGATATTGCTCTATTCTGGTACAGCAATCTTGTATGTATTGATTTTTGTCCTTTCCTGTGTTCTTTCTTAATTCTCGAGTTAAAGATTTATACTTCATCCTGTTGTTATCGGATTCATCTCCTTTCTTTTTCAGCTCCCTTCGTTGTATTATTAATTCTAACGTGTCTGATGTAATCCATGGCTTAAGTTGCTTTTTCTTGGTCGAAATTAAATCTTTGGCTGCAGTTATCAAGATATCTCTAGCTTGTACTGCCAGTTCATCAGGTGTCATTTCCTTTTGTACAAATATCAAGACCCCAAAGCGATTCCTAACTTCTATGTTGTATGCATCCGGCATTTTTGTGAGATCAAAACGAAGTGACCTTGGTCATCGGGTAAGCTTGTTGAGTTTTAATTTCAGATCTGCTTCTAATAACTGATGATCTGTATCACAGTCTGCACTTCGTTGGGTTTTTGCAGATGTTATGCTTGATCTCGAGCTTCTTTGTATTAAAATATAATCTATCTGATTTTTGGTAATACTGTCCGGAGACTTCCATGTGAAGAGTCTTCTTGGATGTTGTTTAAAATGCGTGTTGGCTATCGTGAACTCATTTTCTGTGCAAAATTCAATTAATTTGTCACCTGCATCATTTATATTTCCGAATCCAAATTTTCCTAAAACGTGTCTCTCATTTTCAGCTCTTCCTGCACCTAATTTTGCATTACAATCTCCCATTATTTTTGCTATATCATTATGACCAATCTTATTTAATGTGTCTTGCAGTGTGTTGTAAAAATCTTCAATTTCGTCCTCCTCTGCTGTTGAAGTAGGTGCATATATCTGTACAAGAGTTGTGTTTTTTGGATGGCCTTTAAGTCTAATAGTGAGGATTCTATCACTAACTGGGTTATATCCCAGTAAAACTTTTGCAGTTGTCTTATCTAAACAAAATGCCACTCCACTCTGGCCTCCTTCGTCTCTACCAGAATAAATGAAAAGACTTCCATTTTCAGGTTGTAAAATGTCCCTTGCCGTTCCAGTGGTGTTCACTAATTCCTAAAATTTGAATGTTTAACCTCTCAATCTCATCACATACTACTTTAAGCTTTCCCTCATACAGACTTCTCACATTCCACGTTGCTATTCTCACTCTGTTTCTTAGTCTGACACAGGGGATTTCCTTGGTAATACAGTCAGAATTAACTCCGTCATCACGATTACTAGTACTGGCCCCTGTGTCACACTCTTCCCCAGTGTTATCTGATCTGCCTGGCCTGGGGGTCTCGCCACCAGATATGTTTCTTATTATGTTTTCTTTTATGGTTGTTATGGTTTCTTGGCAAGTTTTGCAGAAGGTAGTTTGCCATTGCTTTCCTTCTGAGCAGTGACTGTACTAGTCAGTGGCCATAGCCACTGTCTCTACTGATGAGATCATCTGCCTATCGCCGCAGAGTGCAAGACCATAACCAACAATCTGTCGGCTGCTCTCACACTCTACCCACCACCTGCTTCCATGGCTTCACGTAACCCTGATCGGGGGCTAAACGGGTACTCCACCTTGCCCAAGGGTGTCCCGTAGACTAACGGAGGAAAGGAGGCGTCTTACATCTCCTTTGATAGGGGATACCCCTACCCCGCTAACCGGGGAACCTCGCTTAACGAGCATAATTAGTTCCAGAACCTTACTCGTAAAGCGAAAGACTCGTTAGGGAAACAGTTTTTCCCATACAAAAATTAATGTAAAATACGATAATGCGTTCCATGCCGAAAAAAACTCAAAATATTTTGTATAACGTTTATTCAAAGAAAATTATATATACATTGTTAAGAAGCGTGATTCATCTTCCTCTTCTATTGCGGAATGAACGAACCTGGAATGAGAATTCGATTTGTAGAAAAAAAAAATTGATTTACAATTTATAATACATACCTAATTCTTTTTTACTAGAAAGCTGTCTAGAGAAATTTTTTTTTACCGACGCTTCAGAATTTGGTGGAAATGTGACACAATATTATCATTAAATAAATTAGTAGCTCTCATAGCCACTGCCGTATTAGGGTGATGGTTCTCAGTGTACGATGCAACAGTTTCCCATGCTTTCAGCATTATTCTTATTGCGCCAGAAGATTGTTGGTTTGCTGTTACCTTCTCCTCCTCCTCGGACAAACTCTCCTCCAAAACTTCCTGCTGTGAAACACAATGTAATTCCATAAGCTCTTCGGTGGTCAGCTCTTGGCTATGCTCTTCCACAAGCTCATCGATATCTTTGTTATCCACCTCCAGTCCCATGATCTTGGCCAAAGACAGTCTCGTTGACTACAGGCTCCACAGGTACTGTCTCAAACCCCTCAAAGTCACATTCGACAACGCTCTCCGGCCAAAGCTTCTTCCAAGCAGAAGTGAGGGTTCTCTTGGTAACCCCTTCCCACGCCTTTTCGATCATCTTGAGGCAGGCAACGAAACTAACAAAAGTAGACTAAATGAGAACGTGCTTCTTTCCTGTTGGAATATACGAGTATGAATCATGGACAATTTCAGAAGCACAGAACAAGAAATATGATGAGTAAATCAGCAGCCACAAGAAGTGGAATAGGTCAGTTTTACAAGAACACAAACTTAGTGACAGATTGGAGGTTGCGTATAGGGCGTTCGTCAGCGCACAAACAACAACGAGACAATGGTACAGCCACACTCAATATATATGCACATATATAACAGTAACTAAGCTGTAGTGTACCCACCTGTCATCAGAACAGACCAAGAGATGAAACAATAATCGAGCGTACATATTCGCAGATATGTATTTCAAGAATGGAACATCAGGTCAACATAGGTGAAGCCAGACAAGACTGCTATACAGTGAACAAAACAAGAATAGCCAACCACCACTGAGCTAGTGTCATTAGTCGTTACATGCTGAGAGAGATACTGAGGAGAAGATCTGCTTACCGACGGATTGAATGACTGAATGGTTCGATACACGGCGAGGATAGTCTGAAGAAGAACCAACATATTAAGGCACCCTGTGTCTAATCCCAGTAAAGAAAGGCGTTTGTATCTATCAAAGACATGACACGAAATTCTATGTTTGAACAGTTCTATATAGTACTAGAAAGTATGAAGTTTTATTTTGGGAAGGGAAACTTCCTACTCTCGTCTGATAGAGGACAGGTAACACAAAAGAGTGTTACCTCTGAAGTCGGAGTAGGCTCGCCTGATGGCGAGGGGCACTGATAATAGGGAAAGCTAATCCATGTGCTACCAGAAGTAGTGTCTATAGACTACGATCGAGTTCAAAGCAATCGAGCGCAAAAAATGTAGTAAACGCAGTTCAGAGGACTAGGTATCTACAGTAACATGTGGTCTAGGTATCTACAGTAACATGTGGACTAGGAATCTACAGTAACATGTGGACTAGGTATCTACAGTAACATGTGAACTAGGTATCTACAGTAACATGTGGACTAGGTATCTGCAGTAACATGTGGACTAGGTATCTACAGTAACATGTGGACTAGGAATTTACAGTAACATGTGGACTAGGTATCTACAGTAACATGTGGACTAGGTATCTGCAGTAACATGTGGACTAGGTATCTACAGTAACATGTGGACTAGATATCTACAGTAACATGTGGACTAGGTATCTACAGTAACATGTGGACTAGATATCTACAGTAACATGTGGACTAGGTATCTACAGTAACATGTGGACTAGATATCTACAGTAACATGTGGACTAGATATCTACAGTAACATGTGGACTAGATATCTACAGTAACATGTGGACTTGGTAACTACTGTAACATGTGGACTAGGTATCTGCAGTAACATGTGGACTAGGTATCTACAGTAACATGTGGACTAGGTATCTACAGTAACATGTGGACTTGGTAACTACAGTAACATGTGGACTAGGTATCTACAGTAACATGTGAACTAGGTATCTACAGTAGCATGTGGACTAGATATCTACAGTAACATGTGGACTAGGTATCTACAGTAACATGTGGACTAGGTATCTACAGTAACATGTGGATAGGTATCTACAGTTACATGTGGACAACTGTGGACCTGAACAGCTAAGGACACTCACTAGTCCTGACAGCCGGACATTGCTATCAAGGGCGGAAGTCACAATCACATTGTGAATGTAGAGGTCAGTGGAGATGTACCATGTTTTCTTCACAAGAATAAGTGTATGGGTGTGCCATGGTTGGGTATTAGTGTCCACGGCTTATGGGGTAGTTAAGGCAGTTTCACAATCTCGACAAACCGTACTCAAAATCAGCCGCTGGCAATGTAGAAGCAGACCATCTTGTGCTGATTTTCACAATGTTATGAGCGTCTGTTTTTCAGAAAACAGATTACTCTACTGAACGTAAAATTGCCTAGAAAATTACAAACAGCCAACACATGATGGGGTTAATTGCGACGTTCTGCAAAGAATACACATCGCACTTTTAACATGGTTGGATGTGAATCCTCCGAAAGTCTAAGTCCGATGCATCGACGATCAGATAGTGTAAGCCCTGAAAAATATTTGCATCTGTCGGAATGAATACGGTGTATAGACAGTTGTCCTGGCTCCATTCCAAATTATTATCTACGGGATCTGTGTTATATTATGATGTAATCACATCATAAATTAGTGCAGGCTGGGATGAGGCATTCTCATCTCTCATCTCATCATGTTCCTCTTGTACCTTGCGGTGTCGAGGTGAAGTATAAACTTCGTGAGAGTGCCCGGTTATGGGCTTCGTATATCGACATTCCCATGGATTCTGTTATTATCCTCCGTCCAACGTTTACGTGGTCGGCCTCTTCCTCTGTTTCCATCTGGTCTGTACATCATTGCTTGTAGTGGCATGCTGTTGACTGGTAACCTACTTGCATAGCCAAACCATTTGACTTGCTGCTTTCTAATAAAATCTAGAGCAGCTTTAACCCCCACTTTAGTCCTGATTTCTTCATTTCTGATCTTATCTCTTCTTGATACGTTGAGTATTCTTCTCAGGAACCTCATTTCTGTTGTTGTGATTTTTCTTTTCTCTTTTTCTGTCATTGTCCAGGTTTGGCATTGGTAGCACAGAGTTGGTAGGAAGATTGTATTGTAAAGTGCTTTCTTAGTAGTTATTGATACATGTTTGTTCTTTAGTATTGGTGCCATTTGTCCAATGAGTTGATTTGCCTTATTGCACCTATTTTCGATCTCGTCTTCTGATCTGCCATTTGATGATATTATACTTCCTAGGTACTTGAAGCTCTTTACTTGTTTCAAGTGATGTTCGTTTAGGTGAATTGTTGCTGTTTGTTCTTCTTTAGTTATAGTCATTACCTCTGTTTTGCTTGTGCTAATTTTCATGTTATGTTCCCTACACATTTCGTTTAGACTATTCATGTGGTCTTGTAATTCAGCTTCTGATTTTGCTATTAGTGCTTGGTCGTCCGCAAACAGGAGTTCTCTAATGGTTAGATTTGCAGATGGTTCTTCTTCTGTGTTCTCGTCATGCGGTATTCTTGCTGTCTCTGCTTGGCTGGTTTCTTTACATATGTTGTCTATATATGTAGATGAGGCATTAACTGGACATATTTCCTCCCAGGGTGTTAGGTATTTCATTGTCATTTGACTACAACCCGATGTCTAGAGCAATGATTATGTCATAGATGAGGAGTGAATATGTCATAGATGGGGAGTGAACATGCCAAACTTGGAAAATGAATATATCATAGATGGGAAATGAACATGTCATAAGTTAAGAAATGAACATGTCATAGATGTGGAATGAACATGTCATACACAGAGTGTGACAATATCATACGAGGGGAAGTCAATAAGTAAGTCACAAATAGCTGTACAAAAATAACTAAATATGATAACAACTTGAAATCAGTTTATTTTTATACATATATTGTCCCTTTATTTCTCAACATAATTTCCACCAACATTGATGCACTTATCCAATTGTTTTATCTGTCCTCCCAAACCGGCTGCATAGAACTGTGTGCGCTGTTTTCTAACCCACGCTTTCACTTCACATTAAACTTCGGCGTGATTCGCGAAAGGTCTCTCACCAAGGTGGGTTTTCAGTGTACCAAAAAGGAGGAAATCGCTAGGGGCTAAGTCATGGCTGTAAAGTGGATGTTCCAGAACTTACCACCTTAGTTGGTTAATTTGCTCCTGAGTTAATCGAGCCGTATGTGGTATTGTCATGAAAAAGCAACACTCATCTAGTCAATAGTCCTGGACGTTTTCTTCGAGTTGCATCATGAAGCATCGATAGAACTTCACAGTACGATTGAGAATTCACATTGTCACCTTTCTTCTTGAAATCGGTTAAAAGCACTCCTTGACAATCCCAGAACACTGTCAGCATAACCTTCTCTGCTGATGGGGTAACTTTGATGGGGTAACATTTTTGGACACAAGGCGAAGACGGATGTTTCCATTGCATTGAAGAACGCTTTGATTCGGGTTGGTAGTGATGCACCCATGATTCGTCCCCAGTAACAGTCCTGTTCAGCATGTCTTCTCCTTCATCTTCGTGTCGACAGAGATGATCCAAGAACAGGCCAAATCGGTTAATTTTGTTTTCCTCCTTCAATTGTCTGCGTACCCATCTTGAGCACTTTCAATCGATCATGCATTATACTGTATACTGAACCTTGTGAGCACCCTATTGCAGATGCTATTGAGTCTATCGTTACTCGCCTTTCCCCTCTAATCATCTCCTCCACCCGCTGCACGGATGCTTCTGTTGCAATCTCAACAGGACGACCAGATCGGATTTTATCAACAATTTTAGAGCACCATTGAGCAAATTTTTCTACCCAGCTATGCACCGCTTTACGGGACAAACATTTGTCAGCATAATCATGAAGCATTTCCTTATGAATGTACTTTGCAGGCAGTCCAACGTACAACAGCACGTTGATCTTTGGTTGTACACTGCGTAAGTACAATCGCCATATTGTTTATGCGCTGCGTATGCACATGAGAGACCTAGCTCCACCTGACGAACGGGAATATAAAGTTCAATGTTGCTGTCACCTAATGACACCTATAGAAAACACCATTTATATTTACATGCCATCCCACAGCACTGTGTGACTTACTTATTGACTCGCCCTCGTAGATGTGAAATAAACATGTCATAGATGGGAAATGAACATATCATAGATGGTAATTGAACATGTTATAGATGGAGAATATTGGAGTGAACAATGCTTGGCGAGTGCTCGGACAATGTGCCCTTATTATCTAGACCTCCCCCGACATACACCAGCACCGGTGGTAAGTTCAACATGCGGGTGAGGCACTCCTGTTTGTTCATATCTTGTTGACTGGCTTGTTTGTTAATTTCACAGTGAATATCTTGTTGACTGGCTTGTTTGTCAGTTATTGTATCCTCGTCAAGACTGAGTCTTAACTCTCAATTCCTTTGCATCATACTTGTTCAAGCCTTTTGAGCCATGTAAAGGGCTTGCATATACCCGAGGTTTAGATAATCGCCTACAGGCTCCGTGTTCTCGGGTTCCACTCCGCATCAGGTCGGAGTCTTTAGATTGACTGACGCAGTTCAAAGTGTGTACCATAAAATGTCTTGGAAAGTAAACGCGGCCGACGTCACCTGATACCCCCCGCCGAGTGGCAATTGGTTTATAGAAGTATAGGTCTAGCACCGTATGCCCAATACGCCTTAAGGCGTGTAAAGTGTACAAGAGTCCGCTATGTTTTACTTATACGTGGGTGTGAGGATGGCGTAGAGATTCTCCTCCCCAACGGGTACCTGTGTGCCATCTACAATGCGACTGTGTTGCCGAGTTCTCCTTCTCTTCTTCAAGCTCAGAAACTAGCGGGGGTATGCAAGATACGCGCCGGAACTTCACATCTGCAGGAAAACATATGAGGGTGCACCCATGCTATGATTCAGCACGTATATGCAGACTATTTGGAATGAAGCCCAGGTTGGTCATGCTTACATCACGGGCTTTAGATGTGTCATAGTCAACAGAATCCACCCCACTACCTAGAGGAAGATTAGTTTACTGCAATAATTGCCGTCCAAATGTCAACTCTGGGAAACTAGCTTGTTTTTGTTTATAATGTAGGGTTACGAGATTTAGATGAAAGTATCAAGCTTGTTTGTGTTTGTTGTGCCTTACGGGGAATGGGGGGGGGGGGGGGGGGGGAGAAAGAAGGGGTAAGCTCAATTTTATAAGCTCTTTATTTTCAGACAAGTGAATTTATGTGAGTGAGTTTGTGTTTGTTGTGCCTTACGGGGAGTGGGGGTGGAGGAGAAACAAGGGGTAAGCTCAGTTTTATAAGCTGTATATTTTCAGACAAATGAGAAACATCTAATGGCGGTGGAAATGTGGTTTTTGAGAAAAATGCAAAGAATACCATGGACGGACAGAAAACCAAATAAGACAGTCCTTCAGGAGACACGGAGATTGGTTAGAGAAAGTAGACTTAGAAAGTCAAGATTCTTTGGACACATGAAACGTGTGGAACAATTTCCAGGACATTTACTTGTGTCCATTATATACTGAGAGTCCAGAGCAATTAAACAATTTTGCCTCGATATGAATCAAAATCTATGACGACGAGGCGGGCAGATCAGCGCTAACGCGACTCTCGGAATTCCTTTTACCGGCCTTAAGTTCGGGCACTCTAGCCTTTAAGAATTACATGACTGGACATTATATTAAAAGATGCACTGGGGTTATCGCAAGTAGACCATGCTTATCTATAGAACGAGAATAAGTATTCACTATATGTGAGAAATACTCCGAAGTGACATTGATATTGTTTTAATAACACCCTGATAGACGTAACCAAGACTGCACCCTGATTACACAAGTTGCATTTATTAGTATACGATACGTTAGATCCACTCCTAAAGGTACGAGACCACCAAGATGCCATGGCACTGCTTTTATAGCAAAACCCATCTCCATAAAATCTTGAGCAATGAGGATGTCAGCTAACCATTTTGAGAAAAGCACACACCTACACTTGTGTGCCTAAAAAAGCAAAACAACCTAAAGGTACAAAATGATGTCGGCGACAGATAAAGGGTTGTAAGTCTAATAATTTACTAAAAAGAACCCTCATTGATGTAGACAACGGAGCAACGTTTACACTAGCTGTATACTTTGAAGCCAACAAAGGAAGACAGGAAGTCCCTGGAGAAAGCAACTTTTTTCACAGATTCGCATTTATAAGTCCAATCCATCAGCAACATTATGAACACATCAGTAGAATGGGCTAGGAAAAATACGATAACTCGTAATTATATCTAAATGAATAAATGGAGCAGATCCTGCTACGAAAATAAGATGATGTTGGTTTTAACGGATTAAACAAGTACAGTTTAGTTTAAATGTTATTATATTATAATATTGCATCAGTACATCTTCCGATTTGCTGTTTATTGCATCAGTACAGCTTACTTTTTTGTTTTGTTTTGTTTCTTATCAGCATACAGTTTATTGTCTTGTGTCATAATACAGCATGATCTATTACAATTAAGCAACCAGAGCAGACGCTGTTGAAGACTCATACTTCCATGTCGGAGCAAACGCATTCTATGTCTTTGTAATACCATACAAGTCTGTGAATACTTGATTCTACCAAGATCAGCCGATATTTAGCATCTTTGTCCTTTATGCTTCTCTCAAGATGTTTGCGAGTATTGACAGCGCTATTGATCAAACAGTACATATCGTCTGGTAGGTCAGCAGGCAGACCTTTCTTTTTCCAGATACGCAGAATTTTGTGTCCTGTGACAAAGCGCACAAGAGGATCACCGTGAGAATCACGCAGTATAACACCAATCTGTGACGGTGTCAAGCTTTTTTTTTTTTTGCGTTTGTATAGGGTGTATTTTTAATGACTGTTCATTGTTTGAAAATATTGCCGATCCAAGTTTTGTATAGCACTGTACACCCAATACTCATTCACGCATGTACAAGGCACCTTTAGATGTTGCTGTTTATTGCAACAGTTGCTGTTTATTGCAAGAGTTGCTGTTTGTTGCAACAGTTGCTGTTTATTGCAACAGTTGCTGTTTATTTCATTAGTACAGCTTACATTTTGCTGTTTATTGCATCAGTACAGCTTACATTTGGCTGTTGATTGCAACATATATAGCTTACATATTGTTGTTTATTGCACCAGAATACCTTACATATTGCTGTTATTTGCAACAGTACAGCTTACATTTCGCTGTTTATTGCAACAATACAGCTTACATAATGCTGTTTATTGCATCAGTACAGTTTACATATTGCTGTTTATTGCAACAGTACGGCTTTCATATTGCTATTTATTGCATCTGTACAGTTTACATTTTGCTGTTTATTGCAACAGTACGGCTTTCATATTGCTGTTTACTGCACCAGTACAACTGAGATTTTGCTGTATATTGCATCAGTGCAGCTTGCATTTTACAATTTATTGCACTAGCACAGCGTCGGAAACAAACTCGTTTAAAGAACTAACTTGAAACTTCAACTGTATATAAGAACTTGGTGACAACTGGCAAGATCGAAGGGAAGAGACCAAGTTGAAGACCGAGAAGTAAATACCTGGATGCCTTGGCCACGTGGCATGGCCGAGACAGGAACACGGAGCTGATCCACGATTCTGGTGATCGAGTGAGACATCAAAACATGACCGCTCACGCTTATCGGCATGGCACATGATGGATGATTGGATACACAAGGAGAAGAAGACGAAGAAGAGGAATAAAATAGATGTTTTATTCGTCCCAATGCGGTGTTACCTATTTCAAACATGGATATCCCTAGAAACACATTCGTAAAATCACATCTTGTGAGATGGGAAGTTTAAGAAACGCAGCTGGAAAAGCAAGAGAATATAGAGAGACAAATGAGACACTACAAGCAAGTGTAGTCATAGCATTTATTACTAACTTTATAGAACACCAAAGAATTAAATGGATCAGAATTTTTGGAGTTAGAATGGAACATGATCAACCAGCGGCTAGAGCAGTGGTTCTCAACCTTTTTTGGCCCGTGCCCCCCTTCACCATAATTTCAGAACGTCATTCCTCCCTTCCTTTAATAGAAATTGGCCCGTGCCTGTAGCTTGTCGTCCCGGGAGGAACGTGGAATGAACAAGCACACCTTATTACTTCTTCTTCCTTGGCATTCTTGACTGACTTCTGTCTACACTCCTCCCTTCTGTCTTCCCTTCCATATATCTATCCCTTTCTCTCTCTCTCTTATTCCTTCATCACATACTCCGACAACAGTTTCCTTCAACAATTAATAAAATATTTATTAATAAATAAAACTATGTCTGGTGTATGTATGGACTTTGTATATGTAGATGGTATTATCTTCTATTGTGGGTGCAGGAATGAACTCAGAATGTCTAGTCTCTGTATCACCTCTCGCCCAGTTTCACGGCCAAATCACATGACAGCAAACATATAACAAGACAGGTCTCACCCTGGATGTTCCGTATGCTTGAGTCCGGAGGTAAATCCGTTATTGAACGAAAAAAAACTGTTCCACTGGATCACCGTAAAGTAATAATATTCCAGTAAGTCTATGACTTCTCCAGAGTCTACTTCACAAAGTTAATAATCCAACACCGGAAAAAACCACATCACCACAGTCCAGCATATTGTCTCTATCGACTAGCAATGTTCTGACTTGTCTATTGTTTCTTCACTATGAGTCTACAGTGTAAACGTATGTAGTTTTATTTGGCTTTGCTTTCCGCAAGATTATCTTCCTTTTTCATTGTTACTTTGGTTATCTGGATATCCTTTGCTTCTTTTTCAAAGTTCATTTAAGGCTATATTTTATTTCGTCTCCCTATTTGACCCTGTCTATGTTCTTCCTTGGTTTATTGAGGTATTTGATCTCCCCCCAAATGAAATGCCTTGAGTTTATCAACAAAGCTTTTTCTGTACACAAGACGTATGTGTCTATCTTCTCTGATATGTCAGGATGAGAATTGGAACCTGTGAGATGTATAGTAAATCAAGTGATATGATTCTGCCACTTAATACTACTTATGTAAGTGCCCTTCTCCAGCTGTAATGAAAAGGCTTCCGAAGTAAACACTAACATAAGACATATGAATTCACCAAAGTCTAAACTATTCACTAATAGAAAGCAATGGTAAACGCTATGCACCAACATCTATTTCCCTATGCTAATATTACGCGAATATTATAATACCTTATATACTCTATCGGACTCCCTGAATTGAAATACACTAGCGAATAACACACTAACATCCCATCTTCGTTCAACAATCAGGGATGTGTATTTCTTTCCACCTACAGGAGGCATTGAGATTTCTGCCCAGTTTGGGAACACATACTAAAACAGAAAACCCAGTTTCTACTATTTATATTGGGCCTCCCGTTCTTCCGTTATTGTTTGATGTGCATACCTCAACACTCGTCTCTTGACGTATCCTGTACATCAAAAGGCGGTGAAATCACGTAGTGGCTAGTTGCTCGTTTCCCTGGGTTCCCCTTACGCTAATACTTCAAAGCGCCCGAACCCGTTGATCGCCTTTCTCCGTTCATTTTTCCACAACGCGATTTCCCCGTTTCCCGTGTCCGTCCGATCAGATCGTCAGGCAATGACCTCTGCGAACACCTGTATCCTATTTTTATATCCGTCGGTCAATGATCTTTAATTTATCGTCCTCTCAGACTGAAGTACACGATTATTAACCCTCCTCCTACATTGTAATTACTCTTACTAGTTTATCAGGGAATCATTAACTCACAGTATCCCGTGACAGTGCCCCCCCCCCCTCCTTTTTCACCGTATTTTAAGAACGTCATTCCCCCCTTTCATATTTCCTATCTAAAAATCCCTCCACCCCTTCACAGTGTACTTAAAAATGTAAGGTAAATTTAATAGCACATACTAAAACAAGTCTAGGCATCCACATAAAACATGGTTTGTGGGTCTACTTACTTTATAAAATGAATTTTAGAAGGATGAGACGTACTTAACTGTAAAGTATGAAGGGAAAAACAATATCAAGTAATCGGTTCTTGTATTAACGCGATCTTGAAATGGTCTTCATTTCCACCCCCTCCCCCCCCCCCCCCCCGAAACCCTAAAATTCCCCACCGGTTGAGAACCACTGGGCTAGAGCGTTCTTCGCGTGAATATCGTGATACGGGGCGAGAGGACCAACTAGGAAGAGTTGGCTTTATGGAGTAAAAGAGACATTGAAGAAATCAAAAAAAGGACATTAGTACAAGCAACAAAACAACTGAAACGCAGAACATAACACCTGTCTACACACTGCGATGCTTCACGGCAAAAGCAGTAGGACACAAGAAGAAGAAGACAGTTGAAATATTTAGGATATTGGCAAAAGAATACATATGTAAAAATGTCATTCTAGGCTGCGTGGTAGTCGCTGATTTCACCAGGCTTTGCGGTTGAGGGGGTTAGATTCATGGGTTAAAAACCCAATCGTAAATCGATTCGACTTCACAAATATATGGACTGGTATACTTGAAATACAAATAACTTCGCACTCCCACGACAGCATATGCTGTGAAATCATCTATGACATTAAGTGTTGTGATAGTATGAGCTGTGTAATCGTCTGTGATAGTGTGTGTTATGAAATCGTCTACGACAGTATGTGTTGTGAGATAATCTATAACAGTATGTGTTGTGAAATCATCTATGATAGTGGTTCTCAAGATTTTTGGGCCCATGCACCCCTTTACGATATGTTCAGAATGTCATTCCCCATCCACCTACCCCCTTTCGTTTTTCCTCCCTATAAATCCCTCCCCCCCCCCCACACCCCTTCCCTTCACATTATACATAAAAATGGAAGCTAAATTTAATAACACATACTAGAACAAGCCCAGACATCTACATAAAACGTGATTTGCGGGTCTACTTACGTCATAAAACGAATTTCAGAAGAAGTACAGAACCGTAAAGTTTGGAGGGAAAAACAATATCAAGTAATCGGTTCTTGTATTAACGCGATCTTCAAATAATCTTAATTACCCACCCCCCCCCCCCACCCCCTTCCTGGAAACCCTAAAATTCCCCCAATCCCTGGGGGGAGGGGGAAAACTCCCAACCGGTTAAGAACCACTGATCTATGACATTATGTCCTGTGAGATCATTTACAATTGAATGTGTTGTGCAGTTATCTACATTACATGTGGTGTGCAGTTATCTACTATTACATGTGGTGTGCAGTTATCTACTATTACAAGTGGTGTGCAGTTATCTACTATTACATGTGTTGTGCAATTATCTACGACAGAATCTTCTCCCATCGAGTATGCCCTGGCCATCCTCACTGTCAGACCTACACAGATTGGAAGACTTGAAAAGGTACAAAACGAAGCCATGCACATCATTTCGGCTGCACGAGAGACAACTGCTGTGTAGAAGTGAGATACCTCCTTGACTTCCCGACAATGGAACACAGGATCAAGATCTGGAGAGCTCGTGCATACTTAAAAATAGGCGCAGATGAGCAGCACCCTCTGCATGAAGATATATTCAGAGAAAAGGCGACAGGCTAAAGAGCAACAAGTCATGGACGGGTCGGGCGGAAGATGTCATCAGACATGTCTGCAGTCCTACAAGTATCAACCCCGGCAAGGAATGGGTGCCGGTGCCGCCAGCCTTTAAGTGCACGTTCTGCATTATCACACTTGACAGACGGTGCAGAGAACAGAACCCTGCTGCTGTCAATGCAGAGGTCAACGCGCTCATCTATAAACACTCAGACAACCCTGAAGTGCTCATCTATACAGATGGATCTGCTATAAAGCAGCAGAGAAGTGCGTGGGCATTTACAGCCCGTTCAGCGGGCCGAACCTTCAAGAATCCAGTGGTGCCGACTCCATGACCACGAGCAGCATGACGATGGAAGTGATGGCAGTTACACAGCTTTCACATGGCTAGAATCACAGCATTATACACCGTGTGTACTAAGTGATTCAATGAGCATGATTCGAAAGGTCGATGCAGGATCTGTGCGTAGACAGTGGACTGATTCGCTGCGGAAGTCCGATGTCCGTAGGGTAACCTTCATCTTCGTGTCCGGGAGTATACTTCTATCATTGACAGACAGTCGTAGAGCCGGACAGACTGACTGATAGTCAAACATAAATTCAAAGAGAGAGAGTGAGAGAGAAGAAGAAGAAGAAGAAGAAGAAGAAGAAGAAGAAGAAGAAGAAGAAGAAGAAGAAGAAGAAGAAGAAGAAGAAGAAGAAGAAGAAGAAGGAGGAGGAGGATAAGGAGGAGGAAGAGGAGAAGAAGAAGAAGAAGAAGAAGAAGAAGAAGAAGAAGAAGAAGAAGAAGAAGAAGAAGAAGAAGAAGAAGAAGAAGAAGAAGAAGAAGAAGAAGAAGAAGAAGAAGAAGAGAAGAAGAAGAAGAAGAAGAAGAAGAAGAAGAAGAAGAAGAAGAAGAAGAAGAAGAAGAAGAAGAAGAAGAAGGAGGAGGAGGAGGAGAAGGAGGAGGAGGAGGAAGAGGAGGATAAGTATGAGGAGAAGAAGAAGAAGAAGAAGAAGAAGAAGAAGAAGAAGAAGAAGAAGAAGAAGAAGAAGAAGAAGAAGAAGAAGAAGAAGAAGAAGAAGAAGAAGAAGAAGAAGAAGAAGAAGAAGAAGAAGAAGAAGAAGAAGAAGAAGAAGAAGAAGAAGAAGAAGAAGAAGAAGAAGAAGAAGAAGAAGAAGAAGAAGAAGAAGAAGAAGAAGAAGAAGATGGAGGAGGAGGAGGAGAAGAAGAAGAAGAAGAAGAAGAAGAAGAAGAAGAAGAAGAAGAAGAAGAAGAAGAAGAAGAAGAAGAAGAAGAAGAAGAAGAAGAAGAAGAAGAAGAAAAAGAAGAAGAAGAAGAAGGAGGAGGATATGGATGAGGAGGAGGAAGAGAAGAAGAAGAAGAAGATGGAGGAGGAGGAGAAGGAGGAGGAGGAGGAGCAGGAGAAGAAGAAGAAGCGAGTGTTCCATACATCCTGAAGAAACGAACATACAGTTACTTTCAAGATCACAGAATTCATGTCGAAGTCTAAGCGATAGAAACATGAGATCACATTAGCTTTATGTTCCTGACACATGCTGTGAAAACCAGACAAGTGGTGTATTAATTAAAAACAGCACGGGGCTATGCCATTCGTTTCGACATAAAAGTGACACCACGCTGAACACCCCTCAATATGATCGGCCCACATAATATGTTTAAGTGATTACGATGGCACCGGGGGACACACCAATTCGATCTTCTGCTGGAGACATTCAACTTAATGCGGTGAAGTGGGTTACTGCCTGGGTTATGTATCTCTTTTAGTACGGAAGTTCCATTTCCGTAAGTTGGTCAGTTCAAGCTTCCACCGGATCGATGCTGAAATCTTCATCTGATAGCCTCGGCGCCGGTCAGTTGGTAATTGGAGTGTTGGCGATGTCCAGATCTGATAACGTTTCAATGCAGTGTCTAACTTGTGCGGTTGCAATGCAGTATTTAAAATGTGCGGTGACAATTAAGTGTTTAACATGTGTGGTGGTAAATTAGCGTGTAACATGTGTAGTGGCAAATTAGTGTGTAACATGTGTGGTGGAAATGCAGTGTGTGACATGTGTGATGGCAGTGAAGTGCGTAACGTGCGTGGTGGCGATGACATAGGTAACATGTGTGATGGCAATGCAGTGTGTAACATGTGTGGTGGCAATGCAGTGTGTAATTATATGTGTATCAAATATGTGGATGTGAGCGCGTGTTGACTGAAGTGTGTCACATGTGTGGTTTCAGTGAAGCGTGTCACATGTGTGGTTGTAAGCTTGTGTTCAATGAAGTGTGTCACATGTGTGGTCTTAAAGAAGGTGAAAGATACATGATTATATGCTTTTTTCAATGAAATGCGTCACATGTGTGGTTTTAATTGAAGTATGACACATGTGTGGTTTCAATGAAGCGTTAAACATGTGTGGTTATATTGTTGTACTCAATGGAGTGTGTCACATGTGAGGTTTCAATGAAGTTTGTAACATGTGTGGTTTCATTATAGTGTAACATGTGTGGTTCTGAGCTTATGTTCAGTGAAGTGTGTCATATTTGTGGTTGTGAGCTCGTGTTCAATGAAGTGTGTCACATGCGTGGTTGTGAGCTCGTGTTCAATGAATTGTGTCACATGTGTGGTTGTGAGCTCGTGTTCAATTAAGTGTGTCACATGTGTGATTGTGAGCTCGAGTTCAAATAAGTGCGCCACATGTGTGGTTGTGAGCGCGTGTTAAATGAAGTTTGTCACATGTGTGGTTGTGAGCTCGTGTTCAATGAATTGTGTCACATGTGTGGTTGTGAGCTCGTGTTCAATGAAGTGTGTAACATTTGTTATTGTGAGCTCGTGTTAAATGAAGTGTGTCACATGTGTGGTTGTGAGCTCGTGTTCAATGTAGTGTGTCACATGTGTGGTTGTGAGCTCGTGTTCAATGAAGTGTGTCACATGTGTGGTTGTGAGCTCGTGTTCAATGATGTGTGTAGCGAAGTTCCTGGGATGAGGGCAGCTATAACTACACTGTATCCCGTGGGTTCAGTTCTGTGTATTATGTACTTGGGTTTTAGACTACCAACCCCACCAGAATCTGGACAACCCCCTCTTTCAATCTTTCTTTTAAGAGACGTTAGTCTCTAGTGCTCCATCCAGATCAATTGACTCAACTCTGGTTTGAAATAACATAAACTAGACCTGTATTGGTCAACAGGATGTCAGAGTAGATAGAGTTAGATAGAGGTAGGCAGTAGGCTAATCCATAGACAAGATTAGCAGTGTAGGTGTACGGCTCGCATCATAGAGCCGTCCATCTTCCAGTCGCTTCAGTCTGCTCTAGAAGGACTCTCACCCGGCTGTTGCAAATCCTCCTCACGAATGGGACAGACCGGTGTTGTAGCAGAGCTAGGTTGGTACACCTGGGAATGCGCTGGTATCTCTCGGCACTACACTCCTGTGGCTCCCTCCCATTGGGTCTAGGCTGCAGTGGTTGGCGAGATCACAAACCAAGTGGAATGATAGTCCAACTTATCCACGGTAGCCCAGATGTGTATAGCAACATTCAGGATAATGTCTTATAAAGCAACTGGATGTACACACTCCCTTGGAACACTGGGTTGAGATAAATAGTTCATTCTGTCGTGGAACCTAAGACTGGTATCTGGAGTCTATTAGCATGTTAGTACCGGTCACAACTCATCATGGCCGTATACCTCTGGCCAAGTAAGTCAATAGACGAGTTGCCCGACCCCTCTCTGGGCCGCAGTGGCCGGATATGACTGTAGAAGGTACATGATTACCTGACTGATAGCAAGTTGGTATAGTGGCTGGCTGTTCATGGACTGGTAAGGGTGGGTGGCTGACCTGCAAAGACCGTAGGCTACTGGAACTTGTCCTTTCCGGAACGACCTGGCGCTACCTCAACACAGGGAAGATCACGCTCACAGTCTCTTGGTTTCGTTCCATGGTTCAGGTTCTCTGGCCGGGTCTACGCTAGTCTGGTACTCACACTCCATGGCAGGATCTGCAATAAAACAACCTTGTGAGAGCCACTGGTAACAGCAATCAGCGCACATAGAATATATGGGTGAGGCTCTCAGGTTAAAGTATACATTTCATTTTTTTAAAATTAAATGATCCTGTACCCATCCTCATCTACTGTGATCTGGACTGGGATGCCTTGGCACTGTCCTCAGTCAGACTTCCCAGGAAGAGCATCATCCCTAGAGATCGGTACGGCAGCTCGGACAGGTCCAGTCGAGTAGTCACAGGGGAGGCACACAAGTCCCTGCAAAAGTCTCAGTCATTTCATGCATTAACGGTTAGGCATTAGTATAAAGCTCAACAACCCTTTCAGATACTTCCCTATTCCCATCATCCATATGGGAGAGATGTACCTTCATTCTAGTCATTGGCTCTTAAATACATGGTTTCCACCTCGTGTAGCAGGTGACATTCATCCTCTGCGTGAGCCGATCGCTCAGAAAGCAATGGCAAAGAACTGAGCGTAATCTTGCCAAGAAATCAACAATCAGCTGAAAGATGCTGATGTTGACAGCAATGTCCTGTAAATAGTATGCAAACAATATTATATATTGGCACCTTGCCGTCTTGACAGACGATAGTTTGTGCTTTAAAAAGGCATAATAACTTTTAACTATGGCGGTAGCGAGTGTGACTGATAAGGCCAATTTGCGCTGTAAATGTCCGTTCACAATGGGTGCATGTGAACACATGGTCATTTCCACCATCATGCACCATCTTACGTCTCAAACGCTTGGTGTGTGACTTTTCTGCAATAATTTTCTCCTTTGACTTTATTCCATTTCTGATATTTGCCCTCCATGCAACACGTTCAGCGGCGACTTGCTCCCAATGTGCATTATCAATGCCTGTATCAATCATGTCCCGCTTACACACATCTTTGTATCGTAGTAGAGGCCGACCCTGAGATCTCTTACCCATCTGTAATTCACCAAAAAAGATATCCTTTGGTATTCTACCATCATCCATCCGCCTAAGATGTCCTATCCATCTAAGTCTACGAAGACTGAGCATGGAATAAACTGTCACACAACCTGATCTTTCCAATACTTCAGTATTTGTGATTTTGTCTTGCCACTTAATACCAAGAATTCTTCGCAGACACCGCATATGAAAGCTGTTTAAATTGTTCTCTTGGTGTGAGTAAGTTGTCCAGGTTTCACTGCCATAGAGAAGAGTACTAAGGACACAGGCTTGATAGACAAGGACTTTTGTTTTGGCAGTAAGCTTCCTGTTCTCCCAGACTCTTTTTCTTAACCTGTTCATTGTTGTTGCTGCCTTACCAATCCGGATGTTGATTTCCTGATCTAGGGATAATTTGCTATTTACCACCGATCCTAGATATGTAAAATGGTCTACTATCTCTAGTTCGGCGTCGTCAATAAAGATTGATGGTACCCCATGTGCACCTTGTGACATAATCTGTGTCTTCTTTTTGCTAATTGTTAAACCAAATTCAGAACAAGCATTGGAGAATGCAGATAGTAGACATTGCAATTCTTCCTCAGAGTGGGTCGTAACTGCAGCATCATCTGCAAAAAGCAACTCTCTGATCAGTACCCTCCTAATTTTGGTCTTAGCCTTCAATCTCTGAGCATTGTAGAGGCCGCCATCTGAGCGTGAGTGAATGTATATACCACCATCCTGATCACGAAATGCATATTTCAGTAGAAGTGAAAAGTATATTCCAAAGAGGGTGGGAGCTAGTACACAACCTTGCTTAACTCCACTCTTGATTTCAAATTCTTCAGAAGTTGCACCATCAAACTTGATTATACCCTTCATGCCTGTGTGGAACGATTCCACAATGGACAGAAGAGTTGGTGGGCAGCCAATCTTCTTTAGTGCCTTGAACAGACCCTCACGACTGACCAAATCAAATGCCTTTGTGAGGTCGATGAAGGCAATAAACAGTGGTTGATTCTGTTCACGGCATTTTTCTTGCATTTGTCGCAATGAGAATATCATATCAGTGGTAGACCGGTTCTGCCGAAAGCCACACTGTGATTCGGGGTAGACTTGATCTCCTAGGACTTGAAGTCTGCGCAGAACAATTCTGGCAAATACTTTTCCAACAATACACAGAAGTGAGATACCCCTATAGTTGTTGCAGTCGCTCCGATCGCCCTTGTTCTTGTACAGTGTTATGATGCTTGAATCTTTGAAATCCTGTGGGACTTGTCCTTCACGCCAGCATAGCTCTATTAGCTGGTGGATCTGTATAGTGAGTGTGTCTTGCCCACTCCTGATAACCTCTATTGGAATCCCATCCTTACCTGGAGCCTTGCCAGATGCAAGTTCATTTATAGCACACTTAACTTCTGTTATGGTGGGAAGTGTGTCCAGGTGGTCAAGAGTTGGTAGAGCCTCTATGGCGTTGAGGGCATTATCCGCTAGTTTGGTCTCACTTGAGTAAAGCTCCAAATAGTGCTCTACCCATCTGTCCATCTGCTGTTTCTTATCAGTGATGACTTCTCCAGTCAAGGTTTTCAATGGTGCACTTCTTTTGATCACTGGACCACAGGCTTTCTTTATTCCTTCATACATGCTTCTTATGTCTCCCTTATCACTTGCGATTTGAATGGACTCACATAACTTGATCCAATAATCATTTGCACACTGCCTGGCAGCCTTTTGCACATCCTTCCTAGCTTGCCTTAGCTCACTCAGAGTGTTACGCGTTGGTCTTTCCTTGTTTCTTAAGAGAGCTTTCTTCTTCTTATCAATCAAGGGCTGCAGAGTCTCGCTGTTGGCCGCAAACCAGTCCTGCCTCTTATGATCCACAGTGCCGTAAACCTTTACGGCAGTTTTACAAAGAGTTTCCTTAAGTTTATTCCATTTATCATTTACTGTACATTTTTCTGGTGTATCAGTGAAAGCGTCTTCAAGTTGCTGTTGAAACTGAAAGCACTTTTCAGGATCATGAGTGTTAATAATATTAATCCTGGGGCTAGATTTGTGTTTAGCTGTGTAGATTCTCTTTGGTCTCAGTCTAACCCTTGCAACAACCAAAGAATGATCCGTATCACAGTCAGCACTGTGGTAACTACGAGTCAATGATATATGGTTCAGATGTTGTCTCCGTGTGATGATGAAGTCCAGCTGGTGCCAATGGCCGGATCTTGGATGTTTCCATGTGACCTTATGCATCTCTTTTGTTTTAAAAAAAGAGTTTGTAATACATAGGTCATTACTGGTGCAATGCTCCAGCAGCCTTTGCCCATTTTCATTCATGCGACCGATGTTGTATTTTCCAAGGCACACTGGCCATGAACTCGAGTCCTTGCCCACACGAGCATTGAAATCACCGAGCATATAAATGTAGTCGGATTTTGGAACTGCCTTGATCACAGAGTCTAACTCCTCATAGAACAAATCCTTCACATCATCAGAGGAATCGAGTGTCGGTGCATATGCAGTAATAATGGTGGCAAACCCACAAGAGGTTGCCAAGCGCAGGGATAATAGTCTTTCATTTCCTCCTGCTGGAATTTCAATCATTCCCAGTAGCGAATTCTTCACTGCAAAGCCCACACCGTGTTGCCTTTTTTCTGCCTGCCCTTTACCCTTCCAGAAAAAGGTGTAGTTGTTTTCCCTGAGTGACCCTTCCTCAGCGAGGCGAGTCTCCTGCAGGCCAGCAATATCAATGTTAAGACGATTGAGTTCGGCATCAATCACAGCCGTTTTTCTCACATCGTCAATATTGGTCAAGTCAGTGGAAAATCCTGGACACATGGTTCTCACGTTCCAGGTTGCAAGCCGTAGCTTGAGGTTTCTATTTATATTTTTGTTTGTACCTGGTGCATTGGTTTTACAGCCTGCGATTCAGATTTTGTCCTAGCCCCAAGCACCCATTGAAGCAGGCAGGCTGTGGCGGATCAGCACCCAATTGGCTGGGGGCTGCCCAGCTTGAGGCGGGCGGTAGCTGATCAGTGACACCTATAGGTGTCTCCCACCGTCAGAGGCAACGCGTGGCGCCCCATGTCTACGCCAACTGACAAGGACTTATAACCCGTAACAGTTGCCTCTCGCTTTGATTCCGAGACCAGTTAAGACCAGGGATGGAGTTATTGCCTCTCCATAGCACAAAGCCTGGGCTAAAATATAGAGATCATGTGTTGCCCATGCAGCATGATCCCTCTCTCGGCCTGCCTAGTTCACTCCAGAGGAAAGGTAACACCCCTACATCTGGAACAAGACAAGCTGCAGAAGCTGCCGGATCAGCAAAGCAATGCTCTAACTGTCCGCCTGTCGGAGCTTCGATCCTAGACCAGTCGCCAACCAAGGCTTAGGGCCTGGTCTGCCCTGCCAATTTTGTCTTTAGCTTGCATTTCCTCGCACCAGGGTAAGGCTTGTACCCTCCCAATTGCACTCTTCCGCCCGAAGCCGTTGGCACAATGTGGGGTGTCGGGTTTGGTAAGCGCCGCCCAACGTTCGGCGCTAACAGAAACCAGGTAGTACCGTCTACTGTTATACGGTAGCTCAGTCATATCTGACTAAGACCTGACTATAGCAAACAATATATATATATATATATATATATATATATATATATATATATATATATATATATATGTGTGTGTGTGTGTGTGTGTGTGTGTGTGTGTGTGTGTGTGGTGTGTAAAATAAATGTTTGCATATCCTTATCAGGACATCGCTGTCAACATCAACATCTTTCAGCTGATTGTTGATTTCTTGGCAAGATTACGCTCAGTAGTTTGCCATTGCTTTCTGAGCGACCGGCTCACATACACCGTAAGTCTCAAATGGATATCTGGAAATGCCTTGGAAAGTAAAAAAAAGGTCGGGTGTTCTATTAACCACATAACTCTCGAATACTGATTGATCTCTTCAAGTATGGGGCGAGCACCATGTGCCCATTACGTTTCAATGATTATAACAAGAGTGAGCTTGGTGACAACTGGCAAGATTCAGGGGGAAAGAATAAGAGGAAGGCAGATAAATAACTACCGGAAGACTTGGCCACGCTGTCTGGTCGAGACAAGAACACAGAGTTGATGTTCGACTCTGGTGTCAAGTGAGATGGCGAAACATGACCACCCGCGCTTATCTGCATGACACATGATGATGAATAGATGAATGAATGACTAACATTTCATGCCTCAGCTGCTCCCTGACGTATCAATGGCTGGAGACTGGATTCTTCATCCTCTCTCTCAACAGTTGTACGTGAAATACTATACTATTTTCTGATTAAAATTCATTTACGAACTGTCAAAATTATTACCCTTCTTTCTAATTATATAAGCGTCATCTCTGTCAAGACGACTATGTTTTCCAGTTTTGCAGAGACTTATCATTGTCATCAAGTGCCTTGCCATCTAGCGTACGTTTTCATGTCTCTCCACAGATCACGGTCTATGGTGTTCTAGATCAACTCTGCTGATGATATTCCTCCATGTCGCCGTTGCAGTACATTCAGCATCATTTCTCTGGGCCTGCCTATGAATCTCTTCCCCTTTATCTTTCTAGTCGTAACGGTGTCCTACAATACCTCTTTTCTCATCATATGACCAAAGGTAGATTTTTGTCTCTTTCTTATTGTTGTATATGATGTTCAAGTTTCATAAGCCTCTTTCAATCTGTCATTGTTAGATACTCTGGCAGTCCAAGGAATTCGCAACATTCGTCTCAGGAACCACATCTCTGTTGCTCCAAGTTCTTCCTAATTATGTACATTTACATTCCTAGATTCACAGCCATACAGCAAAACAGATTCTATATAGCATGACAGCACTCTCTTTCTTACATTCATTGATAGTGACTTGTTGCATAAGATAACTTTAATGTTCAAAAATCCAGTCTTTGCTTGCCTTATTCTGATCTTAATCTCTGTTGTGCATCTTCCATCTGATGTTATAATTGCTTCTAGGTTTTTAAAATTATCCACTTGATTAAGAATTGTCCCTTCTATTTCAATTTCGCATTTTGGTGTCACGTTTTTCTTTGATATCACTATAGCTACTGTTTTCTTGATATTCTGGGAGAGTTCTGTTATTGCACACTGTTAAAACAATGTCCAACAATTGTTATTGATCTTTTACACTTTCCGCCATCAACACTATGTCAACTGCGTAGATTGTTGACATTATAACTCCAATTTGTATTCCTGGCTTCTCTTTGATCTCTCTAATTATGACTTCGCTATAGAGGGAGAGCCGGATCCATGGCAAAGGCGTTACCGACTCGTTTCCTGATCCTGCATACCCGCGTTCTAAACACAAATGTGTGCCGGTCGTTCAGAAAGCAATGGCAAACTACTGAACGTAAACTTGCCAAGACAGCACAAAAAGACATATCACTGCTGTACTCCTAGCTATATTTTTTCATAATTGCCCTTTTTATTTCCCATTTTAATTGCTAGTACTTGATTAAAGCAAATACTCTTTATTACTCTGAGATCTGTCCACCCATGTTAATATCTTCTAACATTTTAATCAGTTCATCATGTTTTACTTTGTATAAAGTATGAAGCACAAATATACATCTTTCTGTGTCGCTATTGATTTTTCATTCAGTGTTCTTAATGTGTATATTGCATTGTTTGTACCTTTCCCTTCTAAAAATCCATACTATTCTTCATCAATTTCCATTTTTATTTTTGTTCTTGTTATTTTCATTATAATTCTTAGTAGAAGCTTAGTTGCATGGTTTTTAAGATTAAATGCACACAAATCTTCAAATTCAATTGATCCTGGTCTCTTTAGTATAACTATACATACATACTTCAGCATATTATTGGGTAAATATCCACTGTTGTGAATATCATTCAACAATTTGGTTAACTGTTCTACTCCAAAGCCTCACAGTGCTTCTAATCCTTCTATTGTGATTACATCTGGCCCTGCTGTTCCTTTCCTTATATGTTTGATAGTCTCAGCGACTTCTCCTATTAGAATAGGAGGACCTTCTAAGTTACTTTATTCTATTAATTCTTTCTTTTCTCCATCGTATACCTCTCGTATATACTCATTCCACGTATTCATTATAGCACCTTCATCCAATAATATATTTTTAAATTTTTTATTTCAGAAACCCCGTGTTTACACATATTGTTATTGCCGTAAGCTTACTGATTTGTCGGTGCATATTGTTTGTATCTTTAATATAATTTAATTAAGTTTTCTTGCACTGCTCGTTTAACAATCCGTCTCTTACCTTTACACATTTATCTCTTATTTCTTTATTCATCCTATCATACTCTTGGGAGATCAGCATGGAAAGGATAAGAACACTCGTTCTTTAACATCCGGTGTGCTGATGTTGAGGTAGTGGGTTCAGTTCTTACACCGGTCAGTTGGTATAAAATGTTGACGTATCGTCCTTGACTTGAAGACGTAAATTACAAGTGTCTCTGAAGTCGGAGTGATTCTCCTGATGGCGAGGGTCACTGGTAATAGGGAAAGCTAATCGACACGCAACATTCAGCCCAGCGCAACTAGAGTAGCGTGTATAGACTACGTCTGAGTTCAAACGTCGTGAGCGCCAGAAACTTTCATACTCTTCTTTGACAATCTTTTCTTTGTTTTCTTTTGTTCATCAATTGTAACATTTCTTCAGTCAATTTTTTCTTAGCTTTTTGGCTTCTCTACATAATATTTCTTTGCTTGTTTAATGAATGGAGTCACTTTTAAGTTCCCATTGTCCATTTATACTCTGTATTTTAGCTATTGCATTGTACCTGTTTTTCACAGTCATTCTGTATTGTTCTTGAATTTCTATATCTGCTTTCAGAACATCTGTATTAAGTCTAATGTTCTTAACTTCTGTTTTCCCTCTCTTCAATCTTACTTTTATTTGTCCACATAGGTACATGATCACTATTACAGCCGGCACCAGGCATTATCTTAACATTAATTAACACATTTCTAAATCTTTTATTAACAAGTATATAGTCAATTTAGTAAAATATTTTCTTACCTGGGCTTTTCCATGTGTAAAGTCATCTTTTATGATGTTTAAACCAGGTGTTTCCAATAATTATCATATGATTGATATTTGCCCAGGCTATTAGTTTCTGTCCTCTTTCATTTCTTGTACCTAAACCACAATTCCTCACTACAACCTCAGTTTTTCTCTCTCTCTCTCCTACTTATGCATTCAAATCTACCAGTATTATTATTTTTTCTTATGATCTAATTTTAGATATCAACATTTCTACTTCATCATAAAAGTGTTGTATTGTTTCATCTGTACTGTTTGTTGTTGGTGCACACACTTCTTTAATATTTATATCCATTGGTTTGCCTTTAATTTTAACCATAACTCTGTCCGAAATGCACCGGTAACCATTAATTGACGTGGCTGGTTTATTATCAAATAATAGTCCTATCACATTTTAGTGTGTATTCTCTCCAGAATAAATTGTTGTGTGTTTGTCAGTTATAATTTTACAAGATCCCTTCCATCTCATCTCACTTATGCCTAAGATATTCATTTCATGTATTCCATTTCTTTTTTAAGATTGTTCAACTTTCCTAACTCATTTAGTGTCCTAGCATCCATCCATCCATCATGTGCCATGCCGATAAGCGTAGGCAGTTATATGTACTGCCATGTCACTCGATCACCAGTGTCGTGGATCAGCTCTGTGTTCCTGTCTCGACCATGCCACGCGGACAAGCCATCCAGGTATTTACTTCTCGGTCTTCCCCTTGGTATCTTCCCTTCGATCTTGGCAGTCGTCACCAAGTTCTCCAATCCATTTCTTCTCATAACATGCCCAAAACATTTTGACTGTCTACGTCTAACATCTCTAATCAGTTTACGATCTTCATTTGTTTCTTGAAAGACTTGTTCATTGGTTTTTCTGTCTGTCCGTGGTATTCTTTGCATTTTCCCCAGAAACCACATTTCCACAGCCATCAACTGTTTTCAGTTGGCTGCTTATTGTCTATGCTTCACATCCATTCAAAAGTATAGGTTCTATGTAGCACTTCAACACTTGCGCTACCAACAATGACGGGTAGGCATAGGGTCCTTCAGACCAAATGGTACCTGAGAGTTGCCGCAGACAGGGATCGCCCGCTGCATGCAGCAATGGATATGGTCAAGGGTCATAGACTAAGACGAGGAAGGTCCTGGATGGCACAGGCAGAACTTTCTATAAGTCAGGTGTGTGATCTAGAGACCATCAATCGTGAAAGAGAGTGGGTTGAAGTTCCGGAAGACATGACGGACTATCACAATGTAATAATAACACTGGGTCGTGAGTGCAGAGAATGGGCAGCGGGCGGCACTGAGTTTGAAGTGCAACAGCTGATCCAGAGCAACACACATCAAGGTGACATAGTCATCTACACCGATGGGTCAGTGGTGAGAAACATACGTAGTGGCTGGGGCTTTATTGCAAAGGCTAATGAGTAATGGGTGAGTCTTGAAAAAGGAGAGTCTGGCATATAAGACTACGACCTCCAGCATGAGAATGGAGGTGGAGGCAGTAACAGCGGCATTCCGGTGGCTAGAGGAGACTACTGCAACACACGTTGTATTCATTACGGATTCAAAGAGTATGCTTAGCAAGGTGGAGAAAGGAATGTTTCGTGTGGAATGGCTCTCGTCGCTTCAGAGGTTACTGATCGTGAGAATTGTATGGATATTTTTCCCTGGCCATGCGGGTGTACGGGCGAATGAACAGGCTGATAGGATAGCAGGGAATGCACCATTTTGGTGGAATTTTGCCTATGGACAAGGGGGCGGTGGTCGTGCGCTTGTGGGACCAGGTGGAGAAGACGGAGGAACAGATTGAGAACCCATATGTGGAAAGAATGAGATTGCGGGGGATCGGCAGGGGTTCTGGAAGAATCTCAAAACTGAAAGAGAAGACCAGGAGAACTTTTAATCAAATAGCGGTGGGAACGATTAGTAGTATGACTCTTCGCTGGCTGTTGAACGAGGGGACGGAGCACGTATGGGAATGTCCTGAGTGCAGTGATGTCGGTTCTTAACTCAACTCAACTCAACTCAACTTCAGCTACAACACTCTTCTCTCGTTTCAATTGATAACTTTTTATTGGTCAGTATGTTTATCATCTTGCAAAAGGCTACATTCGCAATGGCAATTCTTGTTCTAATCTCTTCAAGGCATCTCCCATAAGATGTTATGACTGTGCCGAGATAGTTGTATCGATTCACTTGCTTAAGAATATGCCCATTCATTCGTATATCACATTGTGGTATTTCCTTCTTCCCAGTGACGACCATAATCTGTGTCTTCTTAATATTCAGTTATTACCCTAGTTGTTCACTGTGTGCAACAACCGCATATATTAAATTTTGCAGGTCATGTTCATTGTCTGCAATAAAGGCTGTATCATCTGCATAACTAATGTCACTGACGTATCGTCCCCCAATGTTGATTCCTTCCATGTATATATATATATATATATATATATATATATATATATATATATATATATATATATATATATATAAGAATGTATGTCTGTAAGTATGTCTGTATGTCTGTATGTATGTACGTTATGCGTTCGCGAACGGTCCATCCGATTTAGATGAAATTTTCTACACGTCTCCCTCTCATTCCCGTGCTGCCAACTGTCATAGTTTGTTAGTGTACAAACAGTTATTTACTTAATATTATTTAATATTTTAATTTACATTATAATGTATATAAATAGCCAGGGGACATAACTTCTAATAGCATTGCTATATATGTAAAATTGCTGCATATTTCTCAAATACGTGGACCTTTTCGCTTGTTATCTACAGGCATATGCGTTATAATCCTCCTCCTCCTCCTCTTCCTCCTCCTCCTCCCCCTCCTCCTCCCCCTCCTCCTCCACATTCTCCTCCTCCCCTCCTCCTCCCCCTCCCTCCTCCTCCCCCTCCTCCTCCCCCTCCACCTGCTCCCCCTCCTCCTCCCCTCCTCCTTCACCCCCTCCCCTCCTCCTCCCCCTCCCGTCCTCCTCCTCATCCCCTCAACCTCCCCATCCCTTCCTCCCCCTCCTCCTCCCCCTCCTGCTCCCCTCCTCCCAACTTCTCCTCCTCCTCTTCCTCTCCTCCCCTCCCCCCTCATCCTCCCCTCCTCCTCATCATCCTCCCCCTCCTCCCCCTCCTCCTCCCCTCCTCCTCCCTCTCCTCCTCCCCGCCTCCGCCCTCTCCTCCCCATCCTCTCCTCCTCCTCCTCCCCCTTCTTCCTCCCCTCCTCCGCCCCCTCCTCCTCCTCCCTCCGAATATGAATTAAATGAGACGTTCCCGGCCAGTAGCTGGGCGAAGCCGGGCCGGACCGGGTCGTCTTTTTTTGGGAACGGGAACGGGAGCAGGGGCCGAATATGAATTAAATGAGACGCTCCCCGCTTTGGGAACGGGAACGGGAGCAGAGGCCGAATATGAATTAAATGAGATGCTACCCTCAAGGCGCTGGGCGAAGCCGGGCCGGGTCAGACAGACAGACAGACAGACAGACAGATAGATAGATAGACTGACAGACAGACAGACAGATGGTCGGGAACGGGAACGGGAGCTTATATGACTACTTATATGAATTAAATGAGATGCTCCCCACTAGGGGCTGGGCGAAGCCGGACCGGGTCAGACAGACAGACACACAGACAGACAGACAGATAGATAGATAGATAGATAGATAGATAGATAGATAGATAGATAGATAGATAGATAGATAGATATATAGATAGATAGACAGATAGATAGATAGATGGATGGATGGATGGATGGATGGATGGATGGATGGATGGATGGATGGATGGATGGATAGATAGATAGATAGATAGATAGATAGATAGATAGATAGATAGATAGATAGATAGATAGATAGATAGGTTCTAATAGCGTTGCTATATATGTAAAATTGCTGCATATTTCTCAAATAGGTGGACCTTTTCGCTACAGTTATCTACAGGCATATGCGTTATAATCCTCCTCCTCCTCCCCTCCTCCCCCCTCCTCCTCCACATTCTCCTCCTCCTCCCTCCTCCTCACATACATACAGACATACAGACATACTTACAGACATACATTCTTTTATATATATATATATATATATATATATATATATATATATATATATATATATATATATATATATATATATATATATATATATGGAATCAACATTGGGGACGATACGTCAGTGACATTAGTTATGCAGATGATACAGCCTTGATTGCAGACAATGAACATGACCTGCAAAATTTAATAGATGCGGCTGTTGCACACAGTGAACTACTAGGGTAAGAACTGAATATTAAGAAGACACAGATTATGGTCGTCACTGGGAAGAAGGAAATACCACAATGTGATATACGAATGAATGGGCATATTCTTAAGCAAGTGAATCGATACAACTATCTCGGCACAGTCATAACATCTTATGGGAGATGCCTTGAAGAGATTAGAACAAGAATTGCCATTGCGAATGTAGCCTTTTGCAAGATGATAAACATACTGACCAATAAAAAGTTATCAATTGAAACGAGAGAAAGAGTGTTGAAGCTGAAGTTGAGTTGAGTTGAGTTGAGGAATAGCAATGCTATTTTCTCATTGGATACCTATATAGGAATCCTTGTGCCGGGTGCAGTTGGTATGACTGCTTCACTACAATGATGGATAGAGTGTTTACAGCAGGTAGAGAAGTTATGATACTAGGTGACTTCAACATAGATATTAGTAAATCCAACCAGACATGGGACGATATCATTCTTTCTTACAATTTCAAACAACTAATAAACCGTCCCACAAGGGTTACTGACACATCCTCAACTATAATTGATTATATATATGTTACTTGTCCAGATAATATTATTGAATGTTCTGTTCCTGTTAGTACAGTTAGTGACCACTACCCTGTATGTTGTACATGGTCAAGAATTGGGTTCAAATCTCTTAAACATAAACATGTAAGTATCAAATTTAGAAATTTTAAAGCATTCAACCAAGATTTATTTTTGCAAGACTTAAGAAAAGCAGCCCTTGATCACGTTTACCAACTTCCTGACCCGGACGATGCATTAGCTTTCTGGACGAAGACAGTCTACAATGTGTTCGATAAACACGTGCCAATCAAAGAAGTTCGAGTCAAAAATCAACATAAATCCCCATGGGTCACTAGTGAAGTTCTGGAAATTATGAGAGAGCGAGATACAGCACACAAAAATAAAGACTTCATCAATTACCGCAGACTAAGGAATAAAGTTAATATGAAATTAGTAGGATAAAAAAAGACCATTTAAAAAATTTGATTGTAGATAATTCAAACAGTACAAATATATGGAAGGCTATTAACTTGCTAACCAATAAGAAACGCCCTACAGAATCAGCAATACCAAATTCTATAACATGCGATGAATTCAGTTGGTTCTTTCAATCAGAAATAGAGAATCTAAAGTCTTCAATACCAGACTCATCGTGTAATTTAAGTTCACTGGCATCATTCTGTGAGGAGA
The DNA here is from genome assembly GCA_963921405.1 of Cepaea hortensis. Taxonomy (NCBI): domain Eukaryota; kingdom Metazoa; phylum Mollusca; class Gastropoda; order Stylommatophora; family Helicidae; genus Cepaea; species Cepaea hortensis. The sequence continues at coordinate 135,208,529 of OY992877.1, forward strand.
AGTGCACCAGAAATATTCCCGCTGAGATTCCTTTAATGTCTGTTGCAGACGTTTATAAATATCTATTAAACCTCAAATCAACAAACTCACACGGCCTAGATGGTATCAGTAATAGAATTCTTCGTTGTGCTGCACCATTAGTGAGTCCTTAACATTCATATATAACCAGTGCCTGGCCAAAAACTACTTTCCATCTGCATTTAAAATTGCTAAAGTGTTTCCGCTAATTAAAAATGGCTCAATCGATAATAGCGTTTTGGGTAATTATAGACCCATTTCCTTACTATCGTCGCTATCAAAACCACTAGAAAAACACATTCATAAAATAACGTTACACCATTTAATTAACAACGATCTAATAATTAACAGTCAATCTGGGTTTCGACCTAAATATTCTTGCCATAGTGCTCTAACAAAAATGACCGATAACTGGCACTTAAACATCAACAACGGTAAAATTTGTGGAGCGGTATTTGTAGGCCGGCTCCGTGGCCGAGAGGTTAGCAGCTTTCTCCGCTAACCACGAATACTCTCGTCACGTGACGCGACGAGAATTAGCAGTGGTTCGAATCGCAAAAGTGACTTATGAGAGTATGGAGCCGGTCGCTCAGAAAGTCGTGGCGTGCTGATGAGCGTAATCTAGCCTAGGAATCAACATACAGCTGAAAGATGCTGGTGTTGACCGCAATATCCTGAAACAGGATGGAAACGCGGAAAAAAAAAAATTTGTAGACTTTAAAAAAGCTTTTGATATGGTAGATCACGATATTTTAATTAGAAAACTAAAACAAATGAAGATAAGTACCAACATGGTGAACATAATTACGTCATTTCTATCCGACAGACAACAAGTCGTGTCCTTCAACAACTGTCTCTCAAGACCTACACAGCTGAATATTGGTGTGCCTCAGGGCTCAATACTAGGTCCGCTGCTTTTTGCAGTTTATATTAATGATCTTCCTTTATATATCAATACAACTTGTGATCTATTTGCAGACGACTGTACTATATATACTAGTCAAGAAAACCGTAGTGAATTAGAGAATTCTTTACAAAAGGAACTCGATAATCTTACTAGATGGAGCAATGAAAACCGCATGCAAATTAACATCGACAAAACCAAATCCATGCTAATAACGACCAGACAAAAACTACAGACACTAGCCATAACTGGATCACCGCTCGAACTCCGCATGGGCACGTTACCTATAGTTAATGTGAATGAACATAAAACACTAGGTCTTTTAATTGACAGCCATTTGAGCTGGAGCTCTCATGTTCAAGTTCTTACCAAGAAAATAGCACAAAAACTTTACCAACTTGCTAAGATTCAGCACTTCCTGGACGAAAGCACACGAAAAATATTCTATACATGCTATATCCAATCACATCTCGATTACTGTTCCACAGTTTGGGATGGTTGCCCTAAATCTAATTTAAAACGACTATGTTCTCTACAAAACCGTGCTATTCGTCTGGTTTCTGACATAAAGCACGTTGAAAGTAATAATTTGTACAGTCATCTAAGACTTCTACCACTTCAAAAGTGCTTCCTTTTCAACAAAGCCAAATTAATGAACAAAATTATATCTCAAAATACCCCAGAGTATCTTCTGCCGCTGATTCAATCTAATGCAATGAACAGCAAGCGCCTAAATTTGTTACATGTCTCAAAGCCTAGATTGGACCTATACAAAACATGTTTCGCCTATTCTGGTGCTCACTTATGGAATGATCTGCCTCCAGATCTGAAAACTCCAATGAGTCCCTACACATTTAACCGAAAACTCTTTCAATACTTAATCCATACCGACTATATGCCACCATAATTCATTTACTGGTATAATTGTTCATTATAATCGTTCATTATAATTGTTTAACTATAATAGTTCACTATATATGTGTGTGCGTGTGGGAGCGAGAGAGAGAGAGAGAGAGAGAGAGAGAGAGAGAGCGAGAGAGAGAGAGAGAGAGAGAGAGAGAGAGAGAGAGAGAAAGTGGGTGTGCGTGCGTGTGTCTGGAGAGAGTGACTGAACGAGAAATGGTGGGGGAATGTGTCAGTGCATGCATTCGTACGTGTATGTGTGAGAGTGAGTGAGGGAGTGTGTGCGTGCGTGCGTGCATGCGTTCATGCGTATGTGTATGTGAGAGAGTGTGATTGAGAGAGTGAGTGTGTGTGTGAAGGATTGTGTGTGAGAGTTAGACAGTGCGAGAGTTGATGTGTTAGTGTGTGTGTGTGTGAGCGCGCGCATGCGTGTGAGTGTGTGTATATGAAAGAATACAGAGAGAGAGAGAGAGAGAGAGAGAGAGAGAGAGAGAGAGAGAGAGCTGAGCAGATGCATGTCATGTAACACGCATGTTATGTAACACGCGAATCCGTATGTTTGTGTATTCTCATCTGTCATATTATCAGTTAAATACCATTTGATTTTAGCATGTATAATATAAACTTATGTACATTACTGTAGTTTGAGTGAGAGAGTCAGTGAGTGTGAATGAGAGACAGAATGAGTGAGCATGAAAGTGAATGTGTGTGTGTGTGTGTGTGTGTGTGTGTGTGTGTGCCTTCTCTGTGTGTATCTCTGTGTGTGGGAGCATCACTATGTTTACGTCACATACTTTTTATGTACACATTTTTTTTTTATGTTAACATTTTTATGAGACTGCTCATGACAATTGTCAGTGTATGTGTGTGAGTAAAGTGTGGGAGTTTGTTCATACTAGTTTCAATGCTAACGTGAGACATTTTGTATGTGTCTAGATGTGAGGAGCCAAAATAGGCCTTATCAGCCATCTTAGAACCCACGGCTCCACACCTTCAACCCCACTGGATGAAATGAATGGTCATCATCATTCTTGATGGACAAACAACAGATGTGAGGAGGTGTGAGTGTGTGTGGAGGATGTGAGTGAGTGTGGGGATATGTGTGGGTGGGGGATGTGTGGGTGGAGGTATGCGTTTGGATAGGTTGGGGTGTGTGGGTTTTTGTGGGTAGTGATATTTGTGGGTGTTGGTGGGATGTGTGGATGGATGTGTGGGGGTGAAAGTAGGGGTGTGGGAATGGGTGTGGGGGATGTGTGTATGGGTGGAGGATATGTGTATGGGATGGGTGTGGGGTGTGTTAGTGGCTTAGGGATGTGTAGGTGGGTGAGGGATGTGCATGTGTCGGGGTGGGATGCGTGAGTGGGTGGAGGATAAGTGTGGGTAGGGGTATTGTGATCGAGAGATGTTTGGTTGGGGGTGTTTGGGTGGGGGTGTGTGGGTGCGTAGTGGAGGATGTGTGCGTGAGTGTGTGTTGGTGGACGGGTAGGGAATGCGTGTGTGGGTGGGGAGAGGTGTGTGGTGTGTTGGTTAGGGATATTGTGTGGGTGAGGTATGTGTGTGTGGATGGGGGATTTTTGTGGTGTGTGGGTGGGGGTATGTGGGGTGGATGGGTAAGGGTATCTGTGTGGGTGTGGGTGGGAATATTGTGTGGTATGTGGGTGGGGGATATGTGTGTGGTGTGTAGGTGGGGACGTGTGGTGGTATGTGGGTGTGGGATGTGTTGGTGAGGGATATGTGTGTGTGCGGTGCGTGGGTTGGGAATATTGCGTGGTAGGGGATGTATGTGATGTGCGGGTGGGGGATTTTGTAGTGGGGGATTGGGTTAAGGCATGTATGGGTGGGTGGAGGATGTGTGTGTGGGTGGTGGGGTGTGTGTGTGAGTGGATTGGGGATGTATGGGTGGTTAGGGAGATGTGTGTGTGGGGGGGGAGGGGGATTGTGTGCGTGGGTGGGAAATATGTGGTCAATGGAGATGAGGCTGGGGGATGGGTGGTTTGAGGTGTGGATGGGGAGAGGATGTGTGGGTTAGGATGTGTATGTGGGTGGGCTAGGGATATGTGGGTTGGTGGGGGAATGTTTGTGGGTGGCGAGTGTGTTTTGGTTGGGGGAACAGGTGAGGGGAGTGTGGGTGGGGGATGTGCGGGAGGGGGATGGGTCGGTTGGTGGGGTATGTATGTGTCCCTTGGTGTGCGTGTGTGTGGGTAGGTGGGGGTGTCGGTGGGGTTATGTATGGGTACGTGGGAGATGGGCCTCATATCATGGTAATTTGCCTTGTTTATGTTTACAACATTCATTTCACAATGTTTATTTTTCTTCCTATGTAAATGTATAATGCTCTTGATGAACGAAAGACGAGTGATTGGAAGGGCCGAATGTAAGACGGGCCTGCGCGCCCAATTTGTGACCCTAATAAAGTTGATTTGATTTGATTTGATTTGATTTGATCCCCGCCAGGGACTGGGCGAAGCCGGGCCGGGTCAGCTAGTCTTCTATATTTCTGAAAATATTTTCACTGTACAGGGTAAAAAGATCTGGGGACATTACACATCCCTGTCTCACACCTCTGTTAATTGGCTGATATTGACCTACATTGCTATCAATTCTGATGGCAGCTTGTTGTTTCCAATATATGTTTTTTACAAGTCTAAGGTCTTTTCCATCAATTTTTAGATCTTTAAGCATCCTTATCATGTCGACATGTCTCACTTTATCGAAAGCCTTTGTGTAGTCAATAAAGCAAAGATATAGATCTTTGTTTACTTCTATATAACGGTAAATTACTGTTCTCAGTATATACACAACATTTACTGTGCCCTTGCCTTCTACAAACCCACATTGTTCTTCTCCTATTTCGGGTTGTATTTTCTTCCTGACTCTTTGCATCATAATTCTCAGCAGAATCTTTGTGATGTGGTTCATTATACTAATTGTTCATGTTGATCACATTCGTAGACTTCTGATTTCTTCGGGATTGCAATAAATATTCTTCTTCTTCAGCGTTCCGAGCCATTGAGGTTATTTGCTGCAAATACAATCCGTCTCCATTCGTCTCTCTGGTGGACCTTCTCTTGCCAGTCGTTGATTCCAAGTGCTTGTAGGTCTGTACATGTATTATCTCTCCACCGCCTTCTTGGTCTACCTCGGGGTCTACGGTCATTTATTTCCTGAGTGTAAGCGAGTTTTGTTTCCCTATTATCTTCCATTCTTTCTATATGCCCTAGCCATTGTAGTCTATTAGCCTTCATGATACCAGTGATTAGCGGGGACTTAAACAGATCATAAATGTCTTTGTTACTTCTTCTTTTCCACTCTCCACTTTGTGTATCCCTTAATGGGTCCAAAGATGCGTCTTAAAATTTTGTTCTCAAAGGTTTGTAACAAGGCTTCGTCTCCTTTCGTTGTACTCCAGGTTTCAGAGCCATACAGCACAACTGGTCTGATCAGTGTTTTGTATATTGTGATTTTGGTGTTACGAGATAGCGCCTTTGATTTTAGTAGATGTTGTAGTGCATAGTATATCTTATTTCCAGAGTTGATTCTAGTTTGTATTTCTTCCCTTATGATGTTGGAGCAGTTGAAGATTGTACCCAGGTATTTGTATGTTTCCGTTCTTTTAATGGTCATATTATCTATTTGTATGTGGCCAGAGTTTCTAGCCATTCCGTCTCTTGAAATTACCATATATTCTGTCTTATCTTGGTTGATAACCAGCCCCATCTGTTGGGCTTTTCCCTTTAAGTGAGTCAATATTTCCAATGTCTTTTGTTCACTTTGTCCTATAATATCTATATCATCTGCATAACCAAGCAGCTTGGATGTTCCTCCAATATCACATTCCTCCTTTACCTTCCTTACAACTTTCTCTAGAGCCAGATTGAAGAGTAGCGGCGATAGTGCATCACCCTGTTTCAAGCCAGATGTTATTTGGAAGGGGTCTGATTTCCTGCCTTTATATGTTACTATATTATAAGTATCTTCCATGCATAGTCTGGTCATGTTGATTAACTTCCTTGGTATTCCAAATTCCTGCATAGCATTCCATAGACTATTCCTATGGACACTATCATAAGCCTGTTTAAAATCCACAAAAATGTTATGGAGATCTCTTTTATATTCCCAATGTTTCTCGGCTATTTGTCGTAAGATAAATATCTGATCTATTGTTGATCTGTTTTGTCTAAAACCCGCCTGGTAGTCACCTAATATGTCTTCTGAATATGGTTTTAGTCTATTTAGTAATACTGCGGATAGTATCTTATAGCTTGTGGACAGTAGTGATATTCCTCTATAATTTCCACATTGGAACTTGTCTCCTTTCTTAAAGATAGGTATCAATAATGACTCTTTCCAGTCATGGGGTAATTCTTCTGTCCTCCAGATTTTTATTATTAGTTCGTATAGCTTTAGATGTAATGCATGGCCACCTGCCTTTATAAATTCAGCAGCAATTCCATCAGTCCCAGTTGCCTTATTGTTTTTAAGTCGTGTGATTACATATAGGATTTCTTCAAATGAAGGTTCTTCAATTAGTGGTTCGCATGTTAGAACCTCTTCCTGTGGGAAAATGTGACTTGGAGCTTCACAATTTAGTAATTCAATAAAATATTCTTTCCATGTGTTGCACATTTCCTCATTGGTATTTATCATATTCCCATTTTTGTCTTTTAAACCATATGTGTTTTGTTGGTGCCCTCGTTTCATTGACTTCAGTTCTTTAAAAAATTTTCTGGATTCATTTTTCTGGTGATTAGTTTCCATATCTTTGATTATATTACTCATATATTCTCGCTTCTCTGTCTGACTATTTTTGTAGTCTCTTTACATTCATTTCTATAATGCTCTTCCTGTTGGATGTTATTGATGTCATTTAACCATACATGTCTGGCATTCTTCTTCCTAATGACTGCTTCTACACATTTTTGATTGAACCATCTGTTCTTTCTATGCGTGGTTAACACACCGAGACATTCTTCTGCGGTAGACTGAATTGTATTCTTGATGTTCAACCAAGTTTGGTCAACGCTTTCCTCCAAAGGGTTTTGCAGAGTTTCAAGTTTACATTTTATTTCATCTGTAAATTTCTCTTTGACTGTAATGTCTTGCAGTTTTTCTCTGTTATATGTTGGGTGTAATCTTTGTAATTTAGTATAGAAAGCTCTCTTAAGTTTTATTTTAAATTTTGCTCCAACGAGGAAGTGGTCACTGTGGCACTCAGCTCCTCTATAACTTCTGACTTGCTGTATGTTTGATGCATTTCTGTTGTTAATTAAAATGTGATCTATTTGATTATAGGTTCTCTTGTCACATGATTTCCAAGTTTGTTTGTGTATATCCTTTCTTTGTAGTCTGGTACTGCTAATCTGCAGTCCTTTGGCTTCTGCCAGGTTGATGACTCTCCATCCATTATCATTTGAAGTTGTATGTAGGCTTTCCATACCGGCCACTTTTTTATTAGTTTGCTCTCTACCTATTTTTGCATTGAAGTCTCCCAGCACAATCAGGATGTCCTGTTTGGGGGTTTCTTCTATGACATCTTCCAGATCATTATAAAAGTCTTCTTTAATATCATCTTCTTTCTCTTCAGTAGGTGCATGTACATTAATCATCGTTGTATTTTTCCATTTACCTTTTATTCGTAATTTACTAATCCTGTCATTAAAAGCTTTAAAGTTTAAAACGTTCCCCCATAACTCTTTTTTGATGACAAATCCTGTTCCTAATTCATGTTTATTTTGGGTGTTTCCTCCATATATTATAATCATTCCATTTTGCTCTAAAGTACCCTCTCCTGGCCACCTTATTTCTTGAATTGCTGTTATATCCATTTGATATTCACCCAGCTCCCGGGTTAGTTCTTCGGCCGCTCCAGCTCGATATAGTGTCCGTACATTCCATGTTCCAAATCTCAAAAGTCCTTTAACGTTCCAAGGTCGTTGTCCAGATAAGTCAGTCCGATATCGAGGCTCATGTATTTGTTTCGTAACAAAGAAAGGTTTTTACAAAGGTGGGGATGTTAACCCCACGCTTCAACCCCCAACCTGGAGGACCAGGGTGTTTCTCTTTGTCTGTTCTCTACCCTTTGACCTGTCCGGCTTGGGAGGCCCTGCTGGTAGCTACGCTACCGCCGGCATAGCTCTCAGGGTCATTGAGAAACTCAAGCTCCCCCACCACGACAAGGTGGAAACACCATCGGGGGAGGCAATAAATATAGAATTACATAATTAAGGAGGTATATCCCCAGTATCGTATATTGCGTTCAGCAGTCTGGTTACTTGGTCTATTCCATATTCTTCTAAGGCATTGATCATTTCAATTGTGATGTTATCTGTACCCGAGGTCTTGCCAGTTTTCATATGGTTTAGAGTATTCTGAACTTCCATCTTCAAAATTATGGTTTAGAGTATTCTGAACTTACATCTTCAAAATTGATGGTCCTTTATTATTATTCCGATAATGATATTTTTCTTCTCTTGTATCATCATGTGTGTGTTTTCTTGTGTTAGTGATGTCATTAATTCTTTTGTGCATTAATTTGGTATTCCGGGTGTTGTGTTTGTTTTCTATGTCCTTGCGATTTTCCTCAAGCCATGTTTCTTTTGCTTCTTTGCATAGCTTCCTAATTTTCATGTGAATCTCTTCATATTTTTCCTTGTTATTTTTGTTATTTCTTCTTACTTCCATGAGTTTTAAGATGTCTTCCGTCATCTATTTCTTGCGTCCTATTATCTTTATTTTTGAGATGGTTGTTTCTGCAGCTTGGTTGACTGATTTTTTAAAATATTTCCCATTGGTCTCTTAAGTCTTGAAATAATTTTTCCATATCGGACAATGCATCGAATCAGTTCTTTACCTCTACGTTGAATTTATCTATTATTTCCTCACTCTAGCATACCATGTTCTTATTTTAAATTTATTTACTTTAGTTTTGGTTTTGCCATCAGTATCTGTAGCCCATGACTGCTCCTACCGGACGAAGATGCCCTAAGATATCAATTAAGTAGTTCATTAACTCTAAACTCTGGGTATTCATGAAAACTTGGGAAGATAATGTTGTGGTTCTTCCCCCCCCCCCCTGCTTTCCACACCTACCAGAGACTAAACATTGGAAAAGAAATAACACAAAGTCGGATCGATGGCGAAATAGTTGAGAAAGGACAAAGTTTGGACTTTGGTTGAAATTGTAAAGTAAAAGATTAGCAAAGGAATATGGGAGACTGCCGCAGCCTGATATAGACATAACCTATGATGACACGAAGATATTTATAGGAATCAATTTTAGAACCAAATGAAAATCACACATCCATGTGACCAAAAAAAAAGATGATATATATTACCAACTCAGTCGAAAAGTTATATCTTCAGACTACGCACAGACCACGACAGGCTCGAATTCCAGTTTAATAAATTAAAGATAGAAGATACGGATGAATGTAACTATGGAACCGGCAAAGTGGCAGCTAAATATTTGTTGCAAAGGTGTCCAACATATGCAGAACAGAAAAAGCACCTGCTCCATTTGAGGACAAACTCTCTCGGGATGGCAACAAGCTTAAATTGACGGCTGTTTTCTTTGCATTTATTCATACTGGTGTATGAAGTTAAACGAAGAAGACGCAGACAAGCAACACAAGAACGAGACGGCGAAAATCGAAGGGAATAATCTCTTGGTATTTATGAATACGGATGTTGCGGTAGCGTTGTAGCTAGGCGATTGTTTAGCGTCCTGGTATTCATGGGTTCGAATTCGCATCTAGCCTGATGTGTAAAATTGCGCTGGGGAGTGAAGGCAGCCGGCATGATATTGACCACATCCTCACTGCAATGCCGAATTAAAAAAAATGTTTGCATATCCTTTACAGGACATCGCTGTCAACACCAGCATCTTTCGGCTGATTGTTGATTTATTGGCAAGATTACGCTCAGTAGTTTACCATTGCTTTCTGAGCGGCCGGCTCACATACCCCGTAAGTTACCGACGCGATTCGAACCACTGCTGATTATCACCGTCGTCACGTTACTTACGAGAGTATACGAGATTACGGAGAAAAGTCGCTAACCTCTAGGACAGGAAGCCGGCCCAATGCCGATTAGTCTATACAAATATGCATCTAGCGTTAAGTTGCGCAAAAGGGGCCTTTATTGTAACCTATACCTGAATAACATACTAATATACGCGTTTGTCGCGTCAGTGCGTGTACATAGGGGTATTTTAATTGTAATTATTATACTTAAATTTGTCTTCTGTGAATATAGCATATAAATGTAGACTACCGATGATCATTTTCTAAAATAGCAATTCTCAACGTGGATTTAAGTGACTTCATTGCACCACATCACATTTCTACTTGTCAGCGTGAGTGTCTTCTACAGAAGCCACATTTACTTTTCTCATGGAGTTGAGTAATTGACTGCCAGTTTCTTATGTTTTTCTTTCTTTTTCTATTTATTTATTTATTTTTTTTCGGGGGGAAAAGGGTGGGGTGGGGGGGGGGGGGGTTGGGGGTCGCTCGCTTTGAACTCAAGGATACTCCATACACATTCCACTTCTTCGCATGCACTGGACTGGTTTTTGAGTGTGTTTATTAGCTTTCCATATTACCAGTGTCTAGTCAGCCTACCCCACTTCGACTTCTGAGGTACTTGCAGATTACGTTCCCAAGTCAAGGTCCAGAGGTAAACTTTTACGTCCGACTGACCGGTGTTGGGGTTGAACTCACTACCTCCGTATCAGCTCACCGGAGGTTTAAAAGCAAGCGCTCTTATGAATTCAGCCAATTGTCCTCCTGGGTCGTTTATGAAATCTATTCTCTAATGACATCTTATACTAAGGCTGCGCAAGTTATGTTTTCTAGTTCACATCTATGTCTTTATTTAATTACTCTAGTTTTTGCTGGCAGCTACTGGACATAGTGTGTCGGTCATTGATAAATTTGATATTAAGTGAAGAAGTAAATACAACCCGAAAAAGGAGAAAAACAGTGTGGGTTCGAAGAGGGTACAGCAAGGGTACAGTAAATGTTGTTTATATGCAGAGAACATTAATTGAACGTTCTATAGAAGCAAACAAAGAACTACATCTTTGCTTTATTTACTACACAAAGGCTTTCGATAAAGTGAGACATGACAACATGATGAAGATGCTTGCAGATCTACAAATTGATAAGAAAGACCTTAGACTCGTACAACACATATATTGGAAACAACAAGCTGCCATAAAGATTTATGGTGAAGTAGGTCAATATTATACTATTAAAAGAGATGTGCGACAGCGATGTGTAATGCCTCCAGATCTTTTTCCCTTATATAGTTAAAATATTTTCAGACATTTAGAAGGAATGAGATGAATCACCATTGGGAGAAGAAACATCAATAAAATGAGATATGCAGATGATACAGTATTGATTGCAGACAATGAGCGGGATCTGGAACATTTTGTAGATGTGGTTGTTGCATACAGACGGCTTCCGGTACAAATGGCGACGATGTGACGCGTTTATTCTTCGGGAGACGCTGTTTAGTGTTTTCCTGTGGATTATGTGGTGTTAATTCCTATTCGTTTATTGGAAGTGTTCAAAAGGAGCCACGGAAGGCAGGTGGTGGATGACAATTTGAGGGCAGCCAACAGATATTTGTTGGTTATGGTTTCGCGACGGCAGGTAGGGAATCTCTTTCACGAGACAATGGCTGCGGTCACACGGTCAGTATGGCCACTGACATAGAGGAAAGCAACGGCAAACTACCTCTTTAAAAGTGCCTAGCACATTACGATTCGCGTAAAGACTGATTATCGCAAGACAAGAACAGAGACCTTACAATTAGCAACATGAAATGTTAGGACGTTAAATGACGACGAAAAATTAGATAACATAAAACAAGAAATGGAAAGAGAGAAAATTAATATTTTAGTGATGTACTAAACGAGATGGACAGGAACAGGCATCAAGATAGATGAAGATTTTAAGATTATTTAATCTGAAGGAGAAGATAGACAAAGGGGGGTGGCAATTATCTTGGACCGGCAAACATCGAAATCTGTTCAAGGATATTGGGCTGTGTCAGACAGAGTTCTACTTGTTAAATTAAGTGGCAGACCTTTTAGCATAAACGTTATTCAAATATATGCCCCAACAGGGGAATCCAGTGGAGATAGTGTAGAGGAATTTTATAATGACTTAGAGTCTGCTTTAAAGAAATGTAAAAATTCAGAAATAAACATCATAATAGGCGACTTTAATGCAAAAGTAGAAAATCAAGGTGATACATACACAATAGGAAACTATGGTTTAGGAGAGAGAAATGAAAGAGGATACAGACTTGTAGAGTGGGCAAAAGACCAGGAAATGATTGTAGGAAACACCTGGTTTAAACAACACCCTAGAAGATTATGGACATGGAGGAGTCCTGATATCAGGATTAGAAACCAGATTGACTACATTCTGATTTGCAGAAGATTTAGAAATGCGTTAACAATAGCAAAAACAGTTCGCAGTGTTCATTGTTATAGTGACCACAAATTACTTACAGGTACATTGAGGGTAAAGTTAAAGAAAGTCAAATATACAACAGGAAACACTAAATATGATTTGTGTACATTGAGTAATGACAAGGAAATTCAAAATAAATTCAACATATAAGTACAGAACACATTTGATATATTGTCTGATCTAGAGATTCTACGTCATAAGGCTGTCTAAACACTAAAGATGGCAAAATAACAATAGAAAAAGATCAGATTCTACATGTATTATCAGATTATATGCGAGAAACCCTTATGATGCTAACAGAGATGAACATTATGATATTCGATTTATTAACGAAGGACCGCCGATTTTGAAGATGGAGGTTCGAAATGTTCTTAAACATATAAAAGCTGGCAAGGTCCCGGGTTCAGATAACATCACAACATAAATGATTAAAGCTTTAGAAGAATATGGAATAGATCAAGTCACCAGACTGCTGAACACATTATACGATACTGGAGATATGGAATGTGATCAACATAGAACAATTAGTATAATGAGTCACATCACAAAGATGTTTGCTACGAATTATCATGCAAAGAGTGGGGAAGAAAATACAACCTGAAATAGGGGAAGAATACTGTGTGTTTGTAGAAAGAATAGGGTACAGTAATGCTGTGTATATGCTGCGATCAGTTATTGAACGTTCTATAGGAGTAAACAAAGATATACATCTTTGCTTTATTGACTACACAAAGGCTTTCGATAGAGTCAGACATGTCAACATGGTAGATATGCTTGCAGATCTACAAATTGATGGGAATGACATTAGACTTATAAAAATCAAATATTGGAAACAACAAGCTGCCATAAGGATTGATAATGAAGTGGGACAATATCAGCCTATTAAGAGAGGTGTTAGGCAGGGATGTGTAATGTCTCCAGATCTTTTTCCCTATACAGTGAAAATATTTTCAGAAATCTAGAAGATATAAATGAAAGCAGCATTGGAGGAAAAAACATCAATAACATTAGATATGCAGATGATACAGTATTGATTGCAAACAATGAGCAGGATCTGCAACAATTAGTAGATGCGGTTGTTGCACACAGTGAACAACTGGGGTTAGAATTAAATTGTAAAAAGACACAGATTATGGTCGTCACTAGGAAGAACGAAATACCACAATGTAATATACAAGTAAATGGGAATATTCTTCAACAAGTGAAACGGTACAATTATCTCGGAACAGTCATAACATCTGATGGGAGTTGCCTTGAAGAGATTAGAACAAGTTGTCTTTAGCAAGATTAAAAACATACTGACCATAAAAAGATGTCAATTGAAACTAATAAAGAGTATTGAAGTGCTACATAGAGCCTGTTCTTTTGTATGGATGTGAAACTTGGACAATGTGCTCTCAAGCTGAAAAACATCCGATAGCTGCAGAAATATGATTTCTGAGAAGAATGCAAAGAATACCATTGACAGACAGAAAAACCAATGACCAAGTACTACGGGAGACAAATGAAAATCGTAAAATCGTAAATTGATTAGAGAAATTAGACGTAGACAGTCACAATTTTTTTTGACATGTTATGAGAAGAAATGAATTGGAGAACTTGGTGACAACTGGCAAGATTGAAGGGAACAGACCAAGGGGAAGACCGAGAAGTAAATACCTGGATGGCTTGGCCACATGGCATGGTCGAGACGGGAACACTGAGCTGATCAATGATTCTGGTGATCGAGTGAAATGGCGAGTCATGACCACCCACGCTTTCCGGCATTGCAGATGATTGATTGATTTAAAGATGTGTATGTGAACGCCATAGCTGACATTAACCAACAGTTAAAGTTGTGTATGTATACCACATAGTTTAAATTAATCAACAGAATAGTTCGCGAGTACCCAATACTAAAGATTGTGTCTTTAGATGATATAATTAACAGACGATATTATGTTTGTACACGGCACATCTGATATTAACCAACAGCAAAGATGTGTATGCACACGAAATAGTTGACATTAATCAACATTATAGATGTTTATGTATACGACATAGTTGACATTAATCAACAATAACGATTTGTATGCACACGGCATATTTGACATTAATCCACAGTAAAGATTGTATCATCATCATCATCATCAAGTGCCGTGCCGGCTGGCGTAGGCGTTCATGGCTCTCCATAGATCTCGGTCTTTGGTTTTCTGGATCAACTCTGGTGCTGATATTCCTCCATGCCACCGTCTCAATCCATCCAGCATCACTTCTCTTGGTCTACCTCTGCCTCTCTTCCCCTCCATCTTTCCAGTTGTTACGATGTTCTCCAATCCCCCTCTTCTCATCACGTGACCGAAGAAAGATGTTTGTCTCTGTCTTATTGTTGTATATAATGTTCTAGTTTCATTAGCCTGTTTCAGGCAGTCGTCGTTAGTTACTCTGGCAGTCCAAGGAATTCGCAACATTCGTCTCAGGAACCACATCTCTGTTGCTTCTAATTTCTTCTTAATTTGTTCATTTACGTTCCAAGATTCACTGCCATACAGCAAAACTGGTTCTACATAGCATTTCAGCACTCTCTTTCTTACATTCAGTGATAGTGACTTATTGCATAAGATACTCTTCATTGTATATGTACTTGAAACACGTGACTTTAATCCATAGTAAAGATTGTGTCTGTATAGGGCGAAGTAGCCATTAATCAGCTGTCAGTATTGTGATTATTGAACAATAAAGATTTAATCAGAAGTAAGGATTTTGATTCTACATGTTACATTTGACAATAAGGGGGGCTGCGTGGTCTCGAAGTATGGTGTCCGCCTCGAGTGCTGGAGGACCGGGATTTATTTCACGTGGACTTCTAGTAATAACATTTCCCCTGGTCTCTGGGTAGTGAGATCGGACGCCCGTGTGCTTGCTTGCTTGCTTGCTTGTGTTCGTTGGCTTGAGCTCCAACACGAAGTCTTGTATGTCGGGTGAAGTCAAACATCAGTGTGATGTCATACAGGACCTGAGGTTTGCGTGAGTATCCGTTGTCCCATGTCTGGCTTATTGGTGTGCAGACTAGTGGTTCCTCGCCGTACAGGCAGATACTCTCCGACTTCGGAGGAATCGACGATCCTATTGACTTCAGCCAGGACCCCGAAGGGACCTGTTACCCAGGACGCTCGGCGAGGACGAGGACGCGTCAAAAGGTCTTAGCCAGTATATAACCCGGCCCTGGTGCCTTGGAAACACCTCTGCATCCCACGCCCGTGTGTATTGCTGCGCACGTAAAATAAAAGCCCCTGGCAGTTGGAAATCGAAAAAGAGTAGCCTAACGGCGCTGCCCGAGCAAAATTTCGAGTTAAAATCTACCCAAAGTATTTTTAGGATCTTCGCCGGTGCTACGGAGTTCGTGCACTGAGCTGAGTTTCTCCAGACTAAGGTTTAAGTTAGGAGGAGAACTGAGCACTTATGGGTTACACCCGCGTGCCGTGATGTTGATCCATTGACTAAACTAAACTAAACTAAACAGTTGACAATAAGCAGTAGTAAAGAGAGTATCTTTAAGTGTTACAGTTTATATTAAACTACAGTAAAGATAGTGTCTGTAAGTGTTACCGTTGATATTAAAGAATAGTAAAGATAGTGCTTTTAAGTGTTATAGTTTATATTAAACTACAGTAAAGATAGTTTCTGCAAGTGTTACAGTTGATATTGAAATGCAATATCTAAAATAAATAACTAAATAAAATGTTTGCATATCCTGTACAGGACATTGCTGTCAACATCAGTATCTCTCAGCTGATTGTTGATTTCTTGGCAAGATTGCGCTCAGTAGTTTGCCATTGCTTTCTGAGCGGCCGGCTCACATACCCCGTAAGTTACCGACGCGATTCGAACCACTGATGATTCTCACTGTCGTCACGTTACTTACGAGAGTATACGAGATTAAGGGAGAAAAGTCGCTAACCTCTAGGCCAGGAAGACGGAAATATCTAAAATATAGAGTGTAAATGAAAAATGGGAAATATGAAGGGACTCCATTCATCACACAAACAAAGAAATACTAATGGAGAAAACCAAGAAATCTTAAGGTTAATGGACAACAGAAACAGAGTAAAAATGACAAACAAGAGTATGATTAAAGAAATAAGAGATAAATGTGTGAAGGCAAAAGAAAGTTGGTTAAACGAGCAGTGCAAGAACACTGAATTAAATTCTATTAAAGATACAATAAATATTGCACAAACAAATCAATGAGCTCACGGGAAGAAAAATAAGAGTAAATACAGGGTGTTTGAAATCAAGAACAAGTAATATACTATTAGAGGAAAAGGCTATAATGAAGAGGTGGACTGAGTATATAAGAGAATTATATGATGGAGAACGGGAAGAATTACCAGAAGAAAGTTACTTAGAAGGTCCTCCTATTCTAAAAGAAACATATGAAGAATGGAAAAACAGCTGGGCCAGATGGAATCACAATAGAAGAATTAGAAGTAATGGGAGCAGTTGGAGTAGATATATTAAACAAATTGTTGAATATTTACAACAGTGGATATTTACCAAGTGATATGCCTAAATCTGAAATAGCTATATCAAAAAGACCAGGAGCAATTGCATGCGAACACTTTCGTTCAATTAATCTCATAAACAATGTCGCTAAGCTTCTACTCAGAATTATAATGAGAAGAACAAGAAATAAAATAAAAATCGAAATTAGTGAAGAAAAGTGCGGATGTGTGGAAGGAAAGGGTACAAACACTGCAATATATACATTACGAACATTAATAGAAAGATCAATAGAGACGCAGAAAGACATATATTTGTGCTTCATAGATTATACCAAGGCATTTGAGAAAGTAAAACAGGATGAACTAATTACAATGGCAATTAACGTGGGAAATAGGGAGGGCAATTAAAAACAAATAAAGCTTGGAGTTCGACAGGGATGTGTCCTGTTACCCGATCTCTTCTCCTTCTATAGCGAAGTAATAATGGGAGAGATCAAAGAAAAGCCGGGAATACAAATCGGAGGTTATAATGTAAACAATATCATCATCATCATGTGCCATGCTCACTGGCGAGGACGACCATGTCTCTTTACAAATTGCGATCTCCGATGTTATGGATCAATTCGAGTGTTGACTCCCTTCAGTGCCATGACACACGACTGTCAAGAATCTTCTCACACTGTCTTCCTCTATCTCTCTTTCTGCAAACCTTTCCGGTTGTCACAATATGTTCCGGTTTCTGTCTTCTCATAACGTGGCCAAAAAACGATGACTGCCTCTTTCTGTTGTTTGTGATAAGTTGTCTTTGTGACTCGGCTTGCCTTAAAACGTCACGATTGCCCTTTTTCGTTGTCCAATTAATTTTCAACATTCCTCTATAAAACCACATCTCCAAGGCTTCCATGGATTTTTCTGCGCCTGTTTACTACGAGTAATTGTTCAGGATTCGCAGCCGTATGTTGAAACTGGTTCTATGTAGCACGCAAGAATTTTTTATTTTTTTTTACTTTCAAGGACAGTGACTTATTGCACAAAAGTTATGTTCTTCATTTGATAGTTTTTGCTTGTCCTATTCTGCTCTTTGCCGGTCTCCCTGGTAGGGGTTACACGACTTTCTTCGTAATCCCGTATACTCTCGTGAGTAACATGACGTGCGCGAGAATTGGTAGCGATTCTTTCCGCGTCGGTAACTTACGGGGTAGTGAGCCGGTCGCTCAGAAATCAATGGCAAACTACTGAGCGTAATCTTGTCAAGAAATCAACAATCAGCTGAAACATGCTGACGTTGACAGCGATGTCCTGTAAAGGATATGCGAACCAAAAAAAACAACAACAAATTTCTGCTCTTTATCTCAGTGATGCATCTTCCATCTGATGTTATCCATGTGTCTAAATATCTGCATGTCTGCACTGGCCCCAAAATAACGTCCTGTACTTTAATTATACATTCTGGCACAATCTGTGTCTTTGATATCACCATGGCTTCTGGTCTTTCTGTTATTCAAACTAAGTCGCTGTTTTATAATTTATACAACCTCTGTATCCATCATTTCCTGTAGATCGCTCTGGCTTGTTGCTATCAAGACGATGTCATCAGCATAACGTAAGTTATTTATATTATGTCCACCAAGAAGGATCACTGGCCTATTTCCAGTAGATCTTATTATATATTCACTGTACGAGGGCGAGTTAATAAGTAAGACACACAGTTCTGTGTGATGGCAGGTAAATATAGTTAGTGTTGTTTAAATGTGTCATTAGGTGACAGCAACATCAAACTTTATATTCCCGTTCGTCAGTTGACGATAGGTGTCTCATGCGCATGTGCAGCGCATAAACAAAATGGCGAATGTACTTACGGAGTGTACAACCAAAGAGCAACGTGCTGTTGTGCGTTTTTGTATGTGGGCACAAGGACTGCCTGCAGAGGACATTCATAAGGAAATGCTTCCTGTTTATGCTGACAAATGGGTTTGTCCCGTAAAGCGGTGCATAGCTGGGTAGAAAAGTTTCTAAAGGACGCTCTAACATTTTTGATGAAATCCGATCTGGTCATCCTGTTGAGATTGCAACAGAAGCATCCTTACAGCGGGTGGAGGAGATGATTAGAGGTGACAGGCGAGTAGCGATAGAATCTGTAGCATTTGCAATAGGGTGCTCACATGGTTCAGCATACAGTATAATGCATGATCGAATGAAATTTAAGAAAGTGGGCTCAATGTGGGTACCCAGGCAATTGAAGGCGGAACACAAAATGAACCGATTTGGCCTGTCCTTGCATCATCTCTATCGATACAAAGATGAAGGAGAAGACATGCTGAACAGGTTTGTTACTGTGGACGAATCATGAGTGCATCACTACCAGCCTGAATCAAAGCGTGCTTCAATGCAATGGAAACATCTATCCACGCCTTGTGTCCAAAAATGCAAAGTTACGCCATCAGCAGGGAAGGTTATGCTGACAGTGTTCTGAGATTGTCAATGAGTGCTTTTAACCAATTTCAAGAAGAAAGGTGACAACACGAATTCTGAATCGTACTGTGAAGTTCTATCAATGCTTCATGATGCAATTCGAAGAAAACGTCCAGGACTGTTAACAAGAGGAGTGTTGCTTCTTCATGACAATGCCAAACCACATACGGCCCGATTAACTCAGGAGTAAATTAACCAACTAAGGTGGGAATTTCTGGAACATCCCTCGACTTAGCTCCTAGCGATTTCCTTCTTTTTGGTCCACTGAAAACCCACCTTGGCGGGAGACATTTCGCGAATGACGCCGAAGTTGAATGTGAAGTGAAAAGGTGGTTTAGAAAACAGAGCACGCAGTTGTACGCAGCCGGTTTGGGAGGACTGATAAAACGATGGGATCAGTGCATCAACGTTGGTGGAAATTATGTTGAGAAATAAGGGGACATGCGTGTATACAAATAACCTCATTTCAAATTGTTATCATATTTAGTTATTTTTCTACAGCCATTTGTGACTTATTTATTGACTTCCCCCCTCGCTCTCTCTCTCTCTCCCCCCCCCCCCCCCGCGTACAATGCGAAAATATCGGGCGACAATGTAGAACGTTGTCTGACGCCCTGTTCCTACAAGATTGTTGATTCTATTGTCTGCTGTGTGCTATATTGTTGTAAACATTATAAGCTATACAGATGACACGGTATTGGTGGCTGATAATGCAAAATATCTCCAACAATTGTTGGACGTTTTTGTAACGGTGAGTAATATCAAGAAAACAGTATGTTTCCCCGAAATGTGAAATGGAAAAAAGAAGGGACAATACTTAATCAAGTGGATAATTTTAAATACTTAGGGGCATTTATAACATCAGACGGAAGGTGCATAACAGAAATTAGGAACATAATACTTCATAATAGGGCAAGCAAAAACTGCATTTCAGAAAATGAGAAATATCTTATGCAATAAGTTATCGTCATTGAATGTAAGAAAGAGAATGCTGAAGTTTCTGTATACAGTAAAGCATGTTTTTCTGTATGGCAGTGAATCTTGAAATGTAAATGAATAAATTAGGAAGAACATGGAAGCAACAGAGATGTTGTTCCTAATACGAATGTTGCGAATTTCTTGGAGGGTCATTGGAAAACATCGTGACGACTGGGGAAAACAGACAGAGGCCGACCAAGAGAAATGATGCTGGATGGATTGGGATGGTGGCATGGAAGAATATCAGCAGCAGAGTTGATCTAGAACACCTAAGACCGAGATATATGGAGAGACATGATCGCCTACACTATCTGGCATGACACTTGATGATGATAAAAGATAGTGTTCGTAAATGTGGCAGTTGATATTCAATCAATCAATCAATCATGTGCCATGCCTGAAAGCGTGGGCGGTCATGACTCGACATTTCACTCGATCACCAGAGTCGTGGATCAGCTCAGTATTCCTGTCTCGTCCATGCCACGTGGCCAAGCCATCCAGATATTTTCCTCTCGGTCTTCCTCTTGGTCTGTTCCCCTCGATCTTGCCAGTTGTCAATAAGTTCTCAAATCCATTTCTTCTCATAACATGTCCAAAAAATTTTGACGGTCTTCGTCTAATTTCTCTAATCAGTCTACGATTTTCATTTGTCTCCTGTAGTACTTGGTCATTGGTTTTTCTATCTGTCCATGGTACTCTTTGCATTTTCCTCAGAAACCACATTTCTGCCATCAGATGTTTTTTAGCTTGACTGCACATTGTCCAAGTTTCACATCCATGTAAAAGAACAGGCTGTATGTATCCTCTCAACACTCTTTTTCTCGTTTTAATTGACATCTTTTTATTGGTCAGAATGTTTTTCATCTCGCTAAAGGCTACTTTCGCCATGGCGATTCTTGTTCTAATCTCGTCAAGGCATCTCCCATCAGATGCTATGACTGTTCCGAGATAATTGTATTGATTCACTTGTTGAAGAATATTCCCATTTACTTGTATACTATATTGTGGTACTTCGTACTTCCCAGTGACGACCATAACCTGTGTCTTCTTACAATTTAATTCCAACCACAGCTGCTCACTGTGTACAACAACCGCATCTACTAATTGTTGCAGATCCTGTGCATTGTCTGCAATCAATACTGTATCATCTGCATATCTAATGTTATGGATGTTTCTTCCTCCAATGCTGATTCCATTTATATCTTCTACATTTCTGTAAATATTTTCACTGCATAGGGAAAAAAGATCTGGAGACATTACACATCCCTGCCTAACACCTCTCTTAATAGGTTGATATTGTCCCACTTCATTATCAATCCTTATGGCAGCTTGTTGTTTCCAATATATGTTTTTTATAAGTCTAATGTCTTTCCCATCAATTTGTAGATCTGCAAGCATATCCACCATGTTGACATGTCTTACTCTATCAAAAGCCTTTGTGTAGTCAATAAAGCTAAGATGTATATCCTTGTTTACTACTATAGTACGTTCAATAACTGTTCGCAGCATATACATAGCATTTACTGTACCTTTTCCTTCTACAAACCTACAATGTTCTTCCCCTATTTTCTTCCTCACTCTTTATATGATAATTCGTAACGAAATCTTTGTGATGTGACTCATTATACTAATTGTTCTATGTTGATCACATTCCAAGGTTCCTGATTTCTTTGGGATTGCAATAAATACAGAATTACATAATTCAGAAGGTATGTCTCCAGTATCATATAATGTGTTCAGCAGTCTGGTGACTTGCTCTAATCCAAATTCTTCTAAAGCTTTAATCATTTCTGTTGTGATGTTTTCTGCACCGGGGGCCTTGCCAGCTTTCATATACTTAAACCTCCATCTTTAAAATTGGTGGTCCTTCATTATTAAATCTAATATCATACTGTTCCTCTCTGTTATCATTATACAGGTTTTTCACATAATCTGTCCATACATGTAGAATCTGATCTTTTTCTATTATGATTTTGCCATCTTTAGTTTTAGACAGCCTGCTGATGTACTTGTTCTTTTATTAGTAAGTTCCTGAATTCTTTTGTGCACTAATTTGGTATTTTGACTGTTGTGTTGTTTTTCAATTTCTAAGCACTTTTCCTCAAATCATGATTCTTTTGCCTTCCTACCTTAATATTCTGTTGTGTCTGTAAGTGTTACAGTTGATATTAAACGACAGTAAAGATAGTTTTATAAATGTTACAGTAGATATTAAACGACAGTAAAGATAGTCTTAAAAGTGTTACAGTTGATATTAAACTACAGTAAAGATAACAATGTCTGTAAATGCTACAGTTTATATTAAACTAAATAAATAATAATATCTGTAAGAGTTACAGTTGAGATTAAACTATGACAAAGATATTGTTTATATGTGTTACGGTTGATATTAAACTACAGTAAAAATAATGTCTTTCAGTGTTACACTCATAGTAAACTACAGTAAAGATAGTGTATGTAAGTGTTACAGGTGATATTAAACTACAGTAAAGATAGTGTCTGTAAGTCACACAGTTGACATTAATCAATGTTAAAGAAAACATGTCGGATGTTAATGGCACAGATGGCTTTTGAAAGAAAAAAAAACTAAAGTAAAGAACAGTTACACACATTGAGACGATGTGAGCATATGTTGCTATCCCCTAAACTTTAAGACCATTCTGAACTTGACCTGTGATGTGGTCAGTATCTCGCCGACTGGGTTTGTTTCCCAGAAAATTGTCTGGTGCTTATCTTAGACTGATAACATTGGGAGCCTGGTAATGTAAAATAGGTCATGGGCTCTTTCATATGCCTTAAGGCGGTGTTGGGTAAACTGAGCAAGGCCCATAAATATTGCCCAGTTGCACTCTGTGGGTGATGTTGCCTTTATCACGCGACCGCCATCATTCACTTCCAACGAAATTTACTATTTCCGGTTTGAGGGTAGGTCGACACGAAAACAGGACAATAAAATACATTCCGTGACGATGCGGATTCGAACCCATGTCGACGGTACCGGCAGGCGAACATCAAGCCACTTCGCTACAACGGCACACTTATGAAACCTAGGTCAGTGTAAAACACTCTATCGTAATGAGGATTCCAACACAGTTCTACCAGGCCAGCAAGCAAATGTGCTAGTACCTGCGTCACAACTATACATATTGCAGATTATACATTCTCTAGCTGGAAAGGCTGCCAGAAAGGAGAAGAGATTCATCATCATGTACCGTGCCGATAAGCGTGGGCGGTCATGTTTCGCCATCTCACTCGATCACCAGAGTCGTGGATCAGCTCAGTGTTATTGTCTCGACCATGCTACGTGGCCAAGCCATCCAGGTATTTATGTTTCTGCTTTCCACTAGTTCTCTTCCATTCGATCTTGCCAGTTGTCACCAAGTTCTCCAATATATGTATTCTCACAACGTGACCAGAAAATATTGACTATTATTGTCTAATTTCTCTAATCAGTTTCTTGTAGGATTTGGTCATTGGTTTTTCTGTCTGTCCATTGTTTTATTTTCATTTTCCTCAGAAGCAACATTTCCACAACCATCAGATGTTTTTCAGCTTGTCTGCTCATTGTCCAAGCTTCACATCCATAAAAAAATACAGATTCTATGTAAAACCTCAACACTGTTTCTCGTTGCAAATGACATCTTGTGTATTGCTCAGTATGTTTGTCATCATGCAAAAGATGGTAGCATAGCCATGGAGATTCTTGCTCTAATCTCTTCAAGGCATCTCCCATCAGATGTTATTACTGTTCCGAGATAATTGTACCTATTCACTTGTTTAAGAATGTGCCCGTTTACTTGTATTTTTATTCCGCATATCCTTTACAGGACATTGCAGTCAATACCAGCATTTTTCAGCTGTTGTTGATGTCTTGGCAAGTTTTACGTTCAGTAATATACTTGTATATTAAATTGTGGTATTTCCTTCTTCCTAGTTACGACCATAATCTATGTCTTTGTACAATTTAATCCTAACCCTAGTTGTTCACTGTGTGCAACAATTACACAATAGTAAATAGGAATCAGACGCTGGGCACTCCGGTAGCCAATTGGCTAGACGCTCGCCTGTCGGCCTTGTGGTTATTGGTTTAAATTCACCTCAGGACGGATTTTTGTAAATTGACAGGGGCTCCCACGTGTACCCAACCTAACACGTATACCAAGACATGTCTTGGAAGTAAAGGCGGCCGATGTGATACTGACCACTTCACAAACCGAGTGCCGTTTGTTCTGTACAGTTATCGGTCTAGCTCAATATGCCCATTGTACCTCAAGATGTGTAGAAGGGCCGTTTATTGTTTGTTGTCAACAAAGAGACGTGACAGCGGAGGTCTTTGACATGGTCTTATGCAAACTTACACCCAGACACACATTCAAACACACACACACACGCATTCACACACACACTCCACACCCTCTCTCTCTCTCTCTCTCTCTATCTATCTATCTATCTATCTTTCTATCTATCTATCTATCTATCTATCTATCTATCTATCTATCTATCTCTTCATATCAGACCTAAATATTCTTGCCATAGTGCTCTAACAAAAATGACCGATAACTGGCACTTAAATGTCAACAACGGTAGAATTTGTGGAGCGGTGTTTGTAGACTTTAAAAAAGCTTTTGATATGGTAGATCACGATATTTTAATTAGAAAACTAAAGCAAATGAAGACAAGCACCAACATGGTGAACATAATTACGTCATTTCTATCCGACAGGCAACAAGTCGTGTCCTTCAACAACTGTCTATCAAGACCCACACAGCTTAATATTGGTTTGCCTCAGGGCTCAATACTAGGTCCGCTGCTTTTTGCAGTTTATATTAATGATCTTCCTTTATATATCAATACAACTTGTGATCTATTTGCAGACGACTGTACTATATATACTAGTCAAGAAAACCGTAGTGAATTAGAGAATTCTTTACAAAAGGAACTTGATAATCTTACTAGATGGAGGAATGAAAACCGCATGCAAATTAACATCGACAAAACCAAATCCATGCTAATAACGACCAGACAAAAACTACAGACACTAGCCATAACCGGATCACCGCTCGAACTCCGCATGGGCACGTTACATATAGTTAATGTGACTGAACATAAAACACTAGGTCTTTTAATAGACAGCCATTTGAACTGGAGCTCTCATGTTCACGCTCTTACCAAGAAAATAGCACAAAAAGTTTACCAACTTGCTAAAATTCAGCACTTCCTGGACGAAAGCACACGGAAGATATTCTATACATGCTATATCCAATCACATCTCGATTACTGTTCCACAGTTTGGGATGGTTGCCCTAAATCTAATTTAAAACGACTATGTTCTCTACAAAACCGCGCTATTCGTCTGGTTTCTGGCATAAAGCACGTTGAAAGTAATAATTTGTACAGTCATCTAAGACTTCTACCACTACAAAAGCGCTTCCTTTTCAACAAAGCCAAATTAGTGAATAAAATTATATCTCAAAATACCCCAGAGTATCTTCTGCCGCTGATTCAATCTAATGCAATGAACAGCAAGCGCCTAAATTTGTTACATGTCTCAAAGCCTAGATTGGACCTATACAAAACATGTTTCGCCTATTCTGGTGCTCACTTATGGAATGATATGCCTCCAGATCTGAAAACTCCAATGAGTCCCTACACATTTAACCGAAAACTCTTTCAATACTTAATCCATACCGACTATATGCCATCATAATTCATTTACTGGTATAATTGTTCAGTATAATTGTTCATTATAATTGTTTAACTATAATTGTTCACTATATATGTGTGTGCGTGTGGGAGCGAGAGAGAGAGAGAGAGAGAGAGAGAGAGAGAGAGAGAGAGAGAGAGAAAGTGGGTGTCAGAGAGAGGGAGAGAGTGAATGCGTGTGTGCGCATATGCATGCGTGTGTGTGGAGAGAGTGATTGAGCGAGAAATGGTGGGGGAATGTGTCAGTGCATGCATTCGTACGTGTATGTGTGAGAGTGAGTAAGGGAGTGTATGCGTGCGTGCATGCGTACATGTGCATGCGTTCATGTGTATGTGTGAGAGAGTGTGATTGAGAGAGTGAGTGTGTGTGTGTGTGTGTGTGTGTGTGTGTGTGTGAAGGATTGTGTGTTAGAGAGTGATACAGTGGGGAAGTTGATGTGTTAGTGTGTGTGTGTGTGTGAGCGCGCGCATGCGTGTGAGTGTGTGTATATGAAAGAATACAGAGAGAGAGAGAGAGAGAGAGAGAGAGAGAGAGAGAGAGAGCTGAGCAGATGCATGTCATGTAACACGCATGTTATGTAACACGCGAATCCATATGTTTGTGTATTCTCATCTGTCATATTATCAGTTAAATACCATTTGATTTTATCATGCATAATATAAACTCATGTTCATTACTGTAGTTTGAGTGAGAGACAGAATGAGTGAGCGTGAGAGTGAATGAGTGAGCGGGAGAGTGAATGAGTGAGCGGGAGAGTGAATGAGTGAACGGGAGAGTGAATGAGTGAGCGGGAGAGTGAATGAGTGAGCGTGAGAGTGAATGAGCGGGAGAGTGAATACGTGAGAGTGAATGAATGAGCGGAAGAGTGAATGTGTGAGCGTGAGAGTGAATGTGTGTGTGTGTGTGTGTGTGAGAGAGAGAGAGAGAGAGAGAGAGAGAGAGAGAGAGAGAGAGAGCATCACTATTTTTACGTCACATACATTTTATGTACACATTTTTCTCCATGTTTAACATGTTTATGAGACTGCTCATGACAAGTGTCAGTGTATGTGTGTGAGTAAAGTGTGGGAGTTTGTTCATACTAGTTTCAATACTAACGTGAGACATTTTGTATGTGTCTAGATGTGAGGAAGTGTGAGTGTATGTGGAGGATGTGTGTGAGTGTGGGGATATGTGTGGGTGGGGGTGTGTGGGTGGGGGAATGCGTTTGGATGGGTTGGGGTGTGTGGGTTTTGGTGGGTAGTGGTATTTGTGGGTGTTGGATGGATGTGTGGGAGTGAAAGTAGGGGTGTTGGAATGGGTGTGGGGGATGTGTGTATGGGTGGAGGATATGTGTATGGGACGGATGCAGGGGATGTGTGTTTATGTGGGTGGAGATGTGTGGATGGTTTGAGGAAGTATGTGTGGGAGGCGGGGTTGTGTGGGTAGGGGATTATGTTGGGTGGATTGGGGATGCAAGGGCGGGTGGGGAGAAGTGTATGGTGTGTGGGTTTGAGATATGTGTGCGGTGTGTTGGTGGGGGGTGTGTGGGTGGGGGTATGCGTTTGGATGGGTTGGGGTGTGTGGGTTTTGGTGGGTAGTGGTATTTGTGGGTGTTGGATGGATGTGTGGGGGTGAAAGTAGGGGTGTTGGAATGGGTGTGGGGGATGTGTGTATGGGTGGAGGATATGTGTATGGGACGGATGCAGGGGATGTGTGTTTATGTGGGTGGAGATGTGTGGATGGTTTGAGGAAGTATGTGTGGGAGGCGGGGTTGTGTGGGTAGGGGATTGTGTTGGGTGGATTGGGGATGCAAGGGCGGGTGGGGAGAAGTGTATGGTGTGTGGGTTTGAGATATGTGTGCGGTGTGTTGGTGGGGGATGTGTGAATGGTGTGTGGGTGGAGGGTATGTTTGTGGTGGTATGGGTGGAGGATAGTGTGTGGTGTGGGGGATGTGTGTGATGGGTGCGGGGAATGTGCGTATGTGTGGGTGAGTAGGGGATTGTGGTGGTTTGGGGAAGTATGTGGGGGAGTGTGGATGGGAGATGTGTGTGTGTGGATGGGGAATGTGTGGGTGGGGGTGTGTGAGTGGCTTAGGGATGTAGGTGGGTGAGGGAGTTGTATGTGTCGGGGTGGGATGTGTGAGTGGGTGGAGGATGTGTGTGGGGGTAGGGGTATTGTGATCGAGAGATGTTTAGTTGGGGTGGGTGGGTGGGGGTGTGTGGGTGCGTAGTGGAGGATGTATGCGTGAGTGAGTTTGTGTTGGTGGACGGGTAGGGAATGCGTGTGTGGGTGGTGAGAGGTGTGTGGTGTGTTGGTTTTGGATATTGTGTGGGTGAGGTATGTGTGTGTGGGTGGGGGATTTTTGTGGTGTGTGAGTGGGGGTATGTGGGGTGGATGGGTAAGGGTATCTGTGTGGGTGTGGGTGGGGATATTGTGTGGTATCTGGGTGGGGGATATGTGTGTAGTGTGTAAGTGGGGATGTGTTGGTGAGGGATATGTGTGTGTGTGGTGCGTGGGTTGGGAATAGTGCGTGGTAGGGGGTGTATGTGATGTGCTGGTGGGGGATTGTGTGGTGGGGGATTAGGTTAAGGCATGTGTGGGTGGGTGGAAGTTGTATGTGTGGGTGGTGGGGTGTGTGTGAGTGGATTGGGGATATATGGGTGATTAGGGAGATGTGGGGGGGGGGGGTAGGGACATGTCAGTTGGTGGGGATGTGTGTGTATGGTTTGGGGATGTGGATGTGCGATGTGTGGGTTGGTGGGGGATTGCGTGCATGGGTGTGGAATATGTTGTCGATGGAGATGTGGCTGGGGGATGGGTGGTTTGAGGTGTGGGTGGGGAGAGGATGTGTGGGGTAGGATGTGTATGTGGATGGGCGTGGGATGTGTGGGTTGGTGGGGGAATGTTTGTGGGTGGCGAGTGTGTTTTGGTTGGGGGATCAGGTGAGGGCAGTGTGTGTGGGTGGGGGGATGTGCGGGAGGGGGATGTATCGGTTGGTGGGGTATGTATGTGTCCCTTGGTGTGCGTGTGTGTCGGTAGGTGGGGGTGTGTATGTGTCCCTTGGTGCGCGTGTGTGTGGGTAGGTGGGGGTGTTGTGTGGGTGGGGTGATGTATAGATAGGTGGGAGATGGGCTTCATAACATGGTAATTAGCCTTGTTTATGTTTACAACATTCATTTCACAATGTTTATTTTTCTTCCTATGTAAATGTATAATGCTCTTGATGAACGAAAGACGAGTTATTGGAAGGGCCGAATGTAAGACGGGCCTGCGCGCCCAATTTGTGACCCTAATAAAGTTGATTTGATTTGATTTGATTTGATCTCTCTCTCTCTCTCTCTCTCTCTCTCTCTCTCTCTCTCTCTCTATCTATCTATCTATCTATCTATCTATATATCTATCTATCTATCTATCTATCTATCTATCTATCTATCTATCTATCTATCTATCTACCTATCTTTGTATGGCTCAACTATTCAGGTATTTTCTCACTCTTTTTAAGTGATCCCATGACATTTGAGGCTGCGCTGTGCGGATATTTGACCCGGTAACGGCATCCGCAAATGTTCACTAGTTATTATGTTACTCCATATAAAGTGATATATTGATGCTACTGAGGAAGGAAGGAATAATTTGACATTGTTCCAGGGATCACATGTCTAGACATAAGTCTTAGTTCCTAAAGCCATAAAAATACCACAATTTCCCACACATTATAATAAACCCTGTAGCCATTTATATCCATTCTTCTTCTGGCACAACCTTGAAATTTGAAAAGAAAGTGTAGAACGCATTACATATTTGACATTCATTTCCTCAGGTACTCTCTTGTATTGCCTTTATTTCTACGCCTGGAGGAGGGAAAAGGGGAAGAAGGTAAAAAAAGGAGGAAGGGGACTTTTCCAGAAAACACCAGCAAATGTTCAGATGCCATCATTACAAAGTAAAGCATAACAAAACTGACTCTGGTTATTTACAGTTTGTTTCATTTAATGTTATTTTGGATTTATATTCCTTCACTTACGCGGGGGTGGGGGGAATGGGGGGGGGGGGGGGGGGGTTATTGTTCCGTTTATGTCAGCAGAATATATATTACGCTTTTACGCTTTCATATTTTGTTAGCATTTACGAACTAGTTAGTTTAAACAGAGCCGTAAGTAATCAAACCCGGTGCAATGAAAGTGATCATTCCGCCAGTACACTTTAATTTTAATATCTGTATTTGGTGTAACTGAAAACAATATCTGTATTCTCCAATGATTTACTTCATTCCCCATTCTATATAGATCCAGTCTTTGTGTGCCTTGAGTGCCAATCAATGAGGTTAAATCACATATTATTTCAAGGCTGTACTGATTCCCGGACGATTTATATTCCAGTGTTATTACTAAAATAACAGTTTAGTTGGGTATGTTTAAATTAACCTTTATTTCAGAGGCAATATAACTCCTTTGATCCCAGTGTTTGATGTATTTTCCTGGGGATCAAGAGATTTTCAATAAAATATAAGCAATCCCTGTCTCTCGAAAATAAAAGACACGTCCATTATTTAAATAGTTTACATGTGATTAAGTGTGGGTATCCATCCATCCATCATGTGCCATGCCGGTAAGCGTGGGCGGTCATGTTTTGCCATCTCACTCGATCACCAGAGTCGTGGATCAGCTCTGTGTTCCTGTCTCGACCATGCCATGTGGCCAAGCCATCCAGGTATTTGCTTCTAGGTTTTCCTCTTGGTCTGTTCCTTTCGATCTTACCAGTTGTCACCAAGTGCTCCAATCCATCTCTTCTCATAACATGCCCAAAAAATTTTGACTGTCTGCGTCTAATGTCTCTAATCAGTTTACGATCTTCGTTTGTTTCTTGAAGGACCTGTTCATTGGTCTTTCTGGCTGTCCATGGTATTCTTTGCATTTTCCTCAGAAACCACATTTCTACAGCCATCAGATGTTTTTCAGCTTGACTGCTCATTGTCCAAGCTTCACATCCATATAAAAGTATAGGTTCTATGTAGCACCTCAACACTCTTTTTCTCGTTTCAATTGACATCTTTTTATTGGTCAGTATGTTTTTCATCTTGCTAAAGGCTACCTTAGACATTGCCATTCTTGTTCTAATCTCTTCAAGGCATCTCCCATCAGATGTTATTACTGTTCCGAGATAATTGTACCTATTCACTTGTTGAAGAATATTTACATTTACTTGTATATTACATTGTGGTATTTCTTTCTTCCCAGTGACGACCATAACCTGTGTCTTTTTACAATTTAATTCTAACCCTCGTTGTTCACTGTGTGTAACAACTGCATCTACTAAATGTTGCAGGTCCTGTGTGGATATATATATATATATATATATATATATATATATATATATATATATATATATATATATATATATATATATATATATATACCATCTGTAATGTTAGTGACTTCAAACAAATACACTTATTTTCTAAACTTAGAGAAAGGGGAACAGCTTTGTGGTGATCGTCATATGGATAATTGAGTGTGTCTCAAATTAATGGTAAATTGACTTTAATTGTAAATAATTACGTTCTTTATGGTAATTATATCCAAAAGATAAATAATGCACAGCCGTTTGAAGTAAATTGGGTTACTTTTCTCTTTCCCACAAAGACATTGTATTATTCTAGACGGTTACCCAGGGAATACTTTTTTATAAGGTGACATAAACGTTAATAACTGTGTAGTCATTGCTGGTGAGATAATTCTTAGTCCCCAAGGACCAATGTTAACTTTCGTGATATTTAGCTAGTAATGTTGGTCACTGGGAAGAAATAACTACCACAATGTAATATACGGTAAATTGGAATATTCTTAAGCAAGTGAATAGATACAATTATCTCGGAAACAGTCATAGCATTAGATTGAAGATGCCTTGAAGAGATTAGAAAAAGAGTAGCTGTGGCGTTGATAGCCTTTTGTAAGATGGAAAACATACTGACCAACAAACAGATGGCAAATGCAACGAGAAAAAGTATGTTGAAGTGATACATAGAACCTGTACTTTTATATGGATGTCAAAAGTGGACAGTGAGTAGACAAGCTGAAAAGCATCTAATGTCCGTAGAAATGTGGTTCTGAGGAAAATGCAAGAATACAATGGACAGACAGAACAAGAATGAGCAAGTCCTTTTTTTTTTTTTTTTTTTTTGTGTGTGCATATCCTTTACAGGACATCGCTTTCAACATCAACATCTTTCAGCTGATTGTTGATTTCTTGGCAAGATTACGCTCAGTAGTTTGCCATTGCTTTCTGAGCGGCCGGCTCACATACCCCGTAAGTTACCGATGCGATTCAAACCACTGCTGATTTGAACCGTTATCACGTTACCGACGAGAGTATACGAGATTACGGAGAAAAGTCATAACCTCTAAGCCACGAAGCCGGCGAGCAAGTCCTACAAGAAACAAATGAAAACCGTAAACTGATGAGAGAAATTAGACGTAGATGGTCAAGATGTTTTGGACACGTTACACGAAGAAATAAATTATAGAATTTGGTGACAACTGTCACGAGGGGAAAAAAGCAAGGCGAATGCCAAGAAGTAAATATCTAGATGGCTTGGCCACGTGGCATGGTCGAGACAAGAACACTGATCTAATCCACGACTGTGGTGATCGAATGAGATGGCGAAACATGACCGCCGACGCTTATCGGCATGGCACATTTGGATTGTGAATATTTGTGAAGGTTGAGACTGAATGCAAGTTATTATAGTGTCTTGTTGCTTTTGAAGACTGGTAGGTTACCAGAAGTTAAAAGTTATATGCATGTCCTTTACAGACATCGTAATCAACCCCAACATTTATTTACCTTTTGTGTTTTCTTAGGCAGTAGATTGAGTAGATTGTTTTTGCTCTCCGAACGTCACATATATTCATTTGTGAACATCACAGCAAAGCGATGTGATGCCAAATCGCCAGCAGCTGACTTCAAACCTTTGGATTGTGAAATTGCGTTCACTACCCTTTATGCTACACATGCCGACACAATTACGGCAGTTCCGCTTGAAGTGTCTGCTAGCAGCCACTGAATACTTATGGTAGGCATGCTTATGTAGCTGCATGTTAAGAACGTACAAAATTATTCAGGTTCGTGATTTCTTCGTAGAATGGCAAGAATCCGATGGGCGACTAAGAAGACCAATATACAAGTATTATTTTTTTTATTTTTATTTTTTTATTTTTTTTTTCATATTCTTTACAGGACATTGCAGTCAACACCAGCTGTTGGTGTCTTTGCAAGATTACGCTCAGTAGTTTGCCATTGCTTTCTGAGCGACCGGCTCACATACCCCGGTAAGTAACCAACGTGACGCGATCCGCTACCGAATCTCGCGCAGCTGCGTTCCCCATGTGGATATACGGGATTACGGAGAAATTCGTTAAAACCTTCGCCAGGGAGCCCATACAAGTATTAAAAGTGGTAAATAAACAGACACCGACAAATGCTTTGCCTCATCAGGGCAAGACAAGCATACATGTTTGTAACTTTTTGAGACAAGTAATCATATAATTATTTGCAGTTTATAAACACTAGGTTCAGGTCTTTTAGAAATAAACATTAGAAACTATGTCATGTAGCAGTGCAGAATAAACTGGTGACAATAAAGCGCGGTACGTAGATATGAAAATAACGCTCTAGCTGAAAGGAGATATTTCATTAGGGATTAAATCACTTCACATAACCAGAATAGGTTTATGCTACGGGATTTCTTTTGTTATTATTATTATTATTATTATTATTATTATTATTATTATTATTATTATTATTTTACAAATACACAAAGTAACGAACATTACATGACAACAGAGATATGGAATATTATACACTAATGGTTTTCAAGTTGCCGCCTAGCCTACCTTCCATCTCCAACCCCCACTTATTTCATTGGACACCTCACTCGACGCACACACACACTCACTCACTCTCTCTCTCTCTCTCTCTCTCTCTCTCTCTCTCTCTCTCTCTCTCTCTCTCACACACTTCAGTTATGATGCAATGAAAGGCCGGGTTATTTAGGGCATATCTTGGATCCACTAATACGTACAGTATCTTAGAATGCTTATGGCCTACAGCAAGGCGATATGTTATGCAAGTGAACTGGCCTCCAATCATATGTTTACATATAGCCTTCTTGTTCCTGCTGTTCCTTAGGTGCGTTTCTATTTTAAGACAAAGGTCGATATTATCTTATCTGCCGAAACCAGTATGTTTTAAAACGGTCTTCTTCAAACACTTGGATTGGGGCAAATTATAAAGCGTATAATTTTCTAGATTACTGTAATTTGCTGTCAGACGCAATTTATCACTGTCGAGTTTTTAAGCATCCTTCTATCAGAATTTAAAGAGCAGTTTCTAGTGTTCTTAACAAAACCGGAAAATCTCAGAAGACAGCAACATGATTAGAGTATTGCCATAATCCAGAGTGTTCGTGTACTGTTTGTTATACACTTTTTAAAAGTATTAAAACCTCTCATTTTGCAGTGTTTTTAGTTATCTTTTCTGTAGCGTTACGAAATATATAAAATAGTTTACCTGTTGCATTAAGGAAGTTAGTTAAATGTAGACTAGCCGAAACAAAAACATAATTTCGCTGAATGAAGAATATTCTCTGTGATTTATCTATGTGTAGCGTGGCAAGGAAAAGAGTTCTCAAAAGCTATAATGAACCAGTCCTGATGTTGGAAAGCGAATCATGAACATTTAGCACACAGGTGAGATTATGTGGAAGCTGGGGAGATGTGGATTCATAGACGAATGATGATAACACATTGGACGAATAAAAATAATGATGAAGTTACCTTGAACTAAATTAACTAACAAAGAGAATTGGTTATTCGCATCCGAAGAGGACAGGTCATATTCCTAGGATATGTCATGACACATTGGACGAATAGAAATAATGATGAAATTATCTTGAACTAAATTAACTCACAAAGAGAATTGGTTATTATCATCCGAAGAGGGCAGGTCATATTCCTAGGATATGTCATGACACATTGGACGAATAGAAATAATGATGAAATTATCTTGAACTAAATTAACTAACAAAGAGAATTGGTTATTCGCATCCGAAGAGGGCAGGTCATATTCCTAGGATATGTCATGACACATTGGACGAATAGAAATAATGATGAAATTATCTTGAACTAAATTAACTCACAAAGAGAATTGGTTATTATCATCCGAAGAGGGCAGGTCATATTCCTATGGTATGTCATGAGAAGGGAAAAGCTGGAGAACGTCGTCACAACAGAAAAGTTAAAGGGGAGGAGAGACAGTTGGAGACCAAGAGAGAAGCTGGAAAGTTGACATCGGGGCATGGAGGAACACCAGTATCAGAAATGATTGACAATACACGTGAAAGAAGGCTGTGGACAGACATGATCACCAAAATCCCAAGACATAGCTAAAAGAAGAACAACCAGTTGTCAGAACATGCAAATTGAATCACCATCATTATCAACTACGGAAGCTCTTGTGTTGATCATAAAGCTTCCAAATCATTTCATTCCAAAGCTGCATGTCTTGTGCAGTTCTCTTTAATTTCGTGTATATATGTAGTGATAGATCTATGCATGTCTGTGTTATAAATGTGGCCCTTATTCCTTTTCCTAGCTCTCTCTCTCTCTCTCTCTCTCTCTCTCTCTCTCTCTCTCTCTCTTGATTCGTCGTGATTTAGCATATGGCTAATCAGTAGTCGCATTTTGATAACTTTAAGAGACTGTCTTCTTCTTAATATGACTAGAATATTGAGGTAATGACATGTGTACTAACTGGTTATTGCCTTTATGAAATTAAATACTGAAGATTTCAAGACAAGGAAATTCAAGACAACTTGCTACCGGCAGGAAGAGACCCCATGTATTCGTTAAATGATTCAGTGCTGAACAAAAAGTAAGTTTGGGCCAAACATGGCACACAATCAAATGATCAAGTATTATGTAAATTTCTATTCACCGAGCATTGAAATTTCGGAAGATGCCACAAAAGGAAAAAAATAACACGATGATCCCATGGTATGGGATGGGACGGGACAGCAAATATTTGTATTTCCTATGGGACACATGGGACAGTAGCCATGTCATAGCAACTTTTTGTAAAACATTTTTAAAGCCTTTTATCCTTCCTTTTACTTTATGTACTTGTATCAATTCTTTATCTCGTGGAGGGACACCGGATAAATTAATAAATGAGCGCATGCGATCATATTACCAACGTTTCAATGCCCATTAAAAAAAAATTACTCGCATTACTTTAATGAAGATAATGAAGAATTCTTAAACCACATTCGGAATATTGTTCAGATTAAAGAAATGCTGTAAATACATGAGAAATTCGAAACTTTTTTTTTCGACAAGTTAGAAACTGATGGTGCTACATATCATTTAATTTTGCTGTTATACTTCCTCCTAGACTATCAGTTGTACAAAGTTATTGTTGATACTGACGAAGACGCTTCCAGCAGCATGGTGAAGAAACATTGTCAGAACTTTCAGAAAATTATTGGAGACAACCTTTGGCCATATTGCTGCAGTTCTTTGACAGTTACTGCAGCATTCCTTATTGGAGTTGACATTAAAGCCAAAATAGAAGACATGGTCAAGTCAGTCGTTACTAAGAAGAACGGGAATGTGGACACCAATAAATGGGCCAATGATTAGATCCCTTTTTCTAAGTCTGTTGTTCCAACTGTTATTTCATTCATCAAAGATTTAAATCTTTCTTCTGAATCATCTGCTGTATGTGAAGTAGCAGGAATTGTAGAACAAAAGCCGAAAAGTGATTTTGACTTATTTTTTGATCCTCCACCAAACAAAAAACTTAAGTTTGATGACCTCAGAAACAAATGCTTTGAGGATCAAGTCACCATTTTTCAAAAATTACGGCAACCAACTTCACAACCATTAAATTATATGAAAAATGAACATAGGTTTCCACTGCTAACAGCAAGTGCGAAAATTGTCTTGGCCATACCAGTGTCCTCAGCGGCAGTAGAGCGCTTATTTAGTGCAGCTGGATTGTTGTTGAGTAGGTTAAGAAAACGGATGTTACCAGCTCTCGTTATAAACTCTGTGTATATCACATTTGCATGTAAGATGAAAATTGTGGAAGTGGTTCAGGGATTACCTGGATTAACTGAATTATTAGAAACAGTCGATCAGCCGGAAATTGTTAATGTGCTGAATGAGCAGAGTGACTCAGAAACAGAATGAGAGTGTCAGAATGACACTGAATTGTCATATTTAGATTAAACTTTGTTTTAATAAAATACTCTTGAATATTAAAATTAATAAATTTTGTTGTTTTACATGTCTCTTTGTACATGTAGTCCTATTTAGTAGACAATAAAACTAAACTTTCATAAATTTTTATAATTTTATTTGAACTGTATTCCATATTAGTATTATCATGGGAATGCCATGGGATGGGACAGGCAAAATTACCGTGGGATGGGATGGGAATGGGACTGAAAAATGTGTCCCATGGACAAGCCTGATTATCCTACAACAGTATGGTATAAGAAATCCACGCATATACTCATACTTTCACAACAGGTTCTTAGTATCTGGAATGCTGAAGGGACACGCCGGTAATGTGTATAAGACACATCCTGACCATCGACTGCGGAGAAGCTTAATGTGAGACAGGCAAAGTTATATCTTTGAGTGGCCGCAGACAAGGAACACCTCCCGCTTGAAACCATGGGCACAGATAAGGGTCACATGCTGATAAGAAAATATATCATGGGTTGTTCAGACATAGGATGCAATTAAAGAAGTGTTTATGCTAAGTACTCTGAAGCAAGGCTAGATGGACACACAATCAGATCAAAACTGGTACCATTAGTACTGGGACTATTCGCTGGTTGTTAAAGATGATAACGGAGCGCATATGGGAATGTTTTACGTGTTGTGATGTTCGATCTGGACTCAAATCAGTGACATGTTTACAATAACCCACCCAGGTGAGACTGAGCACCGATAGATTTTACTTAGTATAATAAATTGGTTCTTAATAGTTAAAATAACAATACTTTAAGTTTGAGAAAGCATTTTCACATCTATTGAGAAACAATCACAACCTAATGGGTTTTCTTCCTGCGGCCCCATGCAGTTTCAGAGCGATAAAGACCGGTTAGTTGTAAGTTAAATCGTCTACGTGTCCTTAAGGCAGAATGGAGTGTGCGGTTGTGGTCCTATTTATAGTTACCGATTGATTGGTTCAGAAATGGACATCACAACTTTCCGGGCAAGCCCGTAGATGTTCTGTCTCGCACAGTAAATATCACTAATTGTAGATGCTAATTATTCCACTGAATAACAGGTTTAAACATATCGACTTTTTTCTCTCATACGGCTCCCTGTGTCATGCCCCACGCATAGCTCCTAATTCGAGCACCCTCGATTATGTTGTTTCATCCATTACTGTATCTTCAGCTTTCATATACATTGTCACCATTATGTCTGCCATGTACCTGATCAGTGTTCCAGACTCTGGGGTGTTGGCAGCAAACTGATCCTTTCGCTCGTTATCCAGCATGTTCCGGGCAATAGATCCATTTACGTCCTCAAGAAAGAAAGAAATAGAGAGAGAGAGAGAGAGAGAGAGAGAGAGAGAGAGAGAGAGAGAGAGAGAGAGAGAGGGGAGAGAGAGGGAGGGAGAGAGAGAGAGAGAGAGAGAGAGAGAGAGAGAGAGGTAATTATATTCGGTATATTCCCCTCTCCTTCCCCCTCCATAACATTATTATTAACTGTATGTAATACGGTTTGCCGGCTCTGTGGCGAATGGTTTTACGGACGTAATCCGTAGTCATGCATACCGCATTCTAAACACAGCACAGTGAAATTTGGCAGCAGACCGCTTTGCGTTGATTTTCGCACAGTGGTATGAGTTACGATTGTTTGGAAAGCAAGGTGGATTAACAATAAAAAGTAATCTCTGTTCATAGTGCATAAAAAAAATAATTTAAAAAAAAAAAAAAAAATTGTCCCGAAGCAGGGACCCGTGTAGTATAGTATGCGCATTGCAACGGATGTACAAAACCATAAAAGGTTTCCCATTTACTTAAGGCCTTCCTGATATGGGAAAAAAGAATAGAGAATAGACGACACCTAGTGGTAATAGACGATATTATGTCAGTGACAGATGACATTGTTACTAAACTATTTATAAGGGACGTCACCGTCGCAACCTCAGTGTTGTGTATATTCTACAAAACCTATTCAAAAATATCAAAGAGCAAAGAATTGTAGTCTGAATTTGCACTACATGGCAATTTTGAAAAACCTCCTAAACGATTCGCAGATTATCCATTTAGCCAAGCAGATGTCTCCCAACTGTACTTCGTATGTCCAAGACAGTTTTAAAGATGCGACATCTGCCGCACAGTGATATTTGTTATTTGAACTTCGCCAGGAAACACCGGATAAACACATATTACGCAGCAGTATATTTCACGACCATTGCCAAATTTTCTGCATCCCCAAATAAAAACGAGCCCGACCAGATGAGACGACACTTTGAAATCAGGAAGTATTTTGTCTCGGGGCCCAAAGATGCATGCATTATTGTTAGCACCCCCACTAATACGTAGTTAAATATATATAGGCGACATCTGGTAGGCGGAGTTTGTTTTCTGTTGTATATAACTACACTCACTCAAGTGTTCTCACAATCGCTTTGTGATATTCACAAGCTCAACGACGTACCGAAGCTTCAGTTTTCATTACAGCGCTGTTTACATTCACGTGTGGAAATTATGCTATCCAACTTTGCGTCGCAATCTACTCGAACTTAGTGTAGCAACTATATTTGTGTCTACAGTAAAACTTGTGTTCCAGATCTTGAACATTGACGAGGGCGAGTCAATAAGTAAGTCACACAGTTCTGTGGGATGACAGGTAAATGTAGTTGGTGTTTTCTACAGGTGTCATTAGGTGACAGCAACATCGACCTTTATATTCCCGTTCGTCAGGTGGCACTAGGTGTCTCATGCGCATGCGCAGCGCATAAACAAAATGGCGACTGTACTTACAGCGTGTACAACTAAAGAGCAACATGCTGTTGTGCGTTATTTTGTGGGCAAAAGGACTGCCTGCAAAGGACATCCATAAGGAAATGCTTCCTGTTTATGCTTACGAATGTTTGTCCCGTAAAGCGGTGCATAGCTGGGTAGAACAATATTCTAAAGGACGCTCTAAAATTGTTGATGAAATCAGATCTGGTCGTCCTGTTGCGATTGCAACAGAAGCATCCGTGCAACGGGTGGAGGAGATGATTAGAAGTGACAGGCGAGTAACATCCACCTTATAGCCCCGACGTAGCCCCTAATGATTTCCACCTTTTTGGTCCACTGAAAACCCACCTTGGAGGGAGACATTTAGTGAATGACGCCGAAGTTGAATGTGAAGTGAAAGCAAACGTGGTTTAGAAAACAGATCACGCATTTCAATGCAGGGGGTTCGGGAGGACTGATAAAACGATGAGGTAAGTGCATCGATGTTGGTTGAAATTATGTTGAGAAATAAAAGGACAATGTATGTATAAAAATAAACTGGTTTGAAGCCATTTGTGACTTACTTATTGACTTCCCATTTTACAACTGCATTGCGATAATTATCGATTAGTTGTTTACTTGATTGTAAGCAATATCAGTAGATTGCCATTGTTGATGACATTATCGGTGAAGATTCCATCAGCGATTGATACTAACAGGTTGGAGAACTTGTTCAAATGCAATACTGCTTACTAGCCTTGTGAACAAAATATTGTATTTATTGGTTACTTGTTGTACTAAAATAACTAGCATTGAATTATGTGTGCAACTTGTGGAAACTCCTTCACCGAGTCTCTCAATCTTGTTCGTCACATTAGAACTGTCCACACCACTATCATTCAGCAAGATTAACCTTGTTGCATCTGTAATCAGTTGTATTTAAAAGAAGAATCCTTACAACGTCACATTCAAAAGGAACACATTACACCATCATCATCAAGTACTTCATCCTCATCATCATCAGCATCAGTACCAACACCATTACGCAAGAGAAAGGCTCCCACAGAACCAAGAGATTCTAAACAACCTAAACAAGATTAACACACTCATCCAATCAATGAGGAAACAGACTGTTTAGAAAATCTTCCAAACGATATCCAAGAACTATATACAAAGAATTGGATAACCATTAAAACACAAAGCACACTTAACAACTGGATGTAGGTCAGCATGGCCGAATGGAAAAGAACACGCTTTCTTAAACATCCGGTGTTTTGATGCCGAAATAAGGGGTTCAACCCCTACACCGGACAGTTGGACTGACGTTAATTACAAGAACATCTGAAGTCAGAGTTGGTTAGCCTGATGCCGCGTGACACTGTTAATAGGTAAAACTAATTCACACGCAAAATTCAGTCCAGCACTACTAGGCGAGAGAGCGAAGAAAAATTAATGTATGTCTACACATTCTTTATCAGCCCAGACACAGCACATTCTATAGATTGGTCAGATACATTCACAAGATATTTCAAAGTCAGACTAGCTTCAAGATCAACTTTAGTCACCACACAATACTTAGACATAGAGAAACGCACCCCTTAATTTTATTCACCCTTCTTCCAATAACATGTGTGTACTACCATTGATAAAAAGTGATCAATACTATACA
This sequence comes from Cepaea hortensis, assembly GCA_963921405.1. Lineage (NCBI taxonomy): Eukaryota > Metazoa > Mollusca > Gastropoda > Stylommatophora > Helicidae > Cepaea > Cepaea hortensis. The sequence continues at coordinate 135,250,159 of OY992877.1, forward strand.
GGACTTTGATGAATTTGTTAGAATAGTCAACGAGAATGATTTGATTACCAACACAAAATACACTGTAGAGACAATAGCTTGCCAGCTATTTTTGTCTGTATCTTCTAAGAAACTTCCTGATAGGTTAATAAATAACCCACTTGTTATGAACCACGCTGGAAATCACCTATCCACTCTACCAAGTCATCTCACCATTTACCAGTCGTGTAAATAAAACTATATTTTATTATCATTTATGACGAGTTTTGTCATTTCTTCTCGTCTACATGCATTGTATTTTCGTCTATATGCGCTGTTGTTTATACACTAAGCAAAATGCGATAAATGAGATCAACACAACTAACACACTCATTGGATGTAAAGGGATGTATCGATTTTCATTCACATAAAACTGAGCACAGAAGGCCATAAAATAGATGTTCTATTTTGTGACGTGATCTTGTCTCACTCCCCACACCACTGACTACAGACATTTCATTTTCACCAACACCTCACACAGTACACAAGAAAAGACAATACAAACAAAACTACAAGTAGTAAGAATCAACCATATAGGCAACACCAGCAATCATCCAAACCAACACTCACTAGCCTTATACTACATTGCAATTACAACACACCCTCACCAAATAAGCATCACTCCCTCAGCAAATACAAAACACACTACTAGAACATTCATAATATGTACTATGTATGACACAACTGATACACACTTACACCGACAAAACACCAGAAAAACAAATTAAGACAAGAACTTATTCAGTCAGCCATACATCTGACAAAACAAACAGACGGAGATGCACTAAAACTCCGTACACTAGAAAATACAGGTATCTGGGTGCACTACTTAGAACCAAACTTAACATAATTACACCAGACACCCACCAAACACTACAGGGCAACAGAAAACAACATACACCATAACGGACACATGGACACAACATATATGCAAGGCAACACACAAACTGAAACACCACACATAACAGAAACTTTCCAACAATACTACATACATCTATACATAGCAGAAAACGAGAACGCACAAATACAAGATTCTGTCCTAAAGAACACCAGGAAACTATCTAATACACACAGAGATAACATATGCATTGAATTACTATTTCTATTAAACTACTACTGCTACTACCACCAATACTAAAATACCACTTCTTCCTATACTACCAATATTACTACTGCTGCTGCTCTGCTGCTGTGCTGCTGCTGCTGCTGTTACTACTACTACACCTACTAGTACAAATCATCATCAGCTAATACTACCATCACCATCACCACCACCACCACCAATACTACTACTACTACTACTACTACTACTACTACTACTACTGCTGCTGCTACTACTACTACTACTACTACTACTACTACTACTACTACTACTACTACTACTACTACTACTACTACTACTACTACTACTACTACTACTACATCCAATGAAATTTACCGAATAATGATAAATACACCACTTTCCTTCATCAATATCACAAGAGTTGCTCTTAACAGTAATAAAACACAATTACAATATCATATTCTGAAACACATCAATTTACACAAAATAGAAAAATCCAGGAATATACGAGGCATATTTGTACCGAGAAACAATATATAAACTATTTGCTATTTAGTTATAACTATTTTTCTTTTTAAATAATAATTTAAATACTGGTCATTTTGTTTTCGATAGGCAAAGCAATCTTAGACTCGAAAGTGTGACCCATTAGAACAAGTCTATTTCGACATGTGCCATAATATGATGACGACTTTTATCTATAAGCTTTGTTTTCCATTATGACCACCTGCTAAGTAATTTAACAGAATACTGCACGTGGTATTAGTTTCATAATATTTTACAAAGTTCTTTAAATCAGATTTAACTATAATCTAACGATACTCCGATGTAAATTGAAGAAGTCGAGAATCATGGGCGTTGCCATGTCTAAAATCATATAACTAACCACAGTTTAAAAACTAATATAAAATCTATTAAACGATCTTATTCAGCTTAATGTCCATGCTTGGCATCGCTGAAGGTGACTTGTTTCTATATAACCTTAACCCATTGAACCCTACGAGCCGCTATACCAGCTTCCACGTGTTTCCTGTTTACATCTCACTGTTAATCGGCAACCAGCCGACCAATAAGAATCCAGCTTACATCTAGACATGGCTAACATGTCTAGATATAAGCTGGATGTTTATTGGACTGATAAAAATGATCAGCTAACACGACTTCAACTCTGCAGACGTCACCACCGATGGCATCGAAGACTGACAGTAAAATTATGTATGTGGGCTATTTTCAATAGTTGCATCATACATGCAGAATTAGTGCCAGCAGTTCCTGGAAAAAAAGAAGACTACCTTCTATATGTACATTGAAACACTTTGCAAACATCTTGTCAGAAATTTTCTTCGTGATGCGCCAGTTACCCATAGCCGAGTTGTCGGGGGAACACGTGGAAGAACGACTTCGTAATACACAGGATAAACCGATCCAATTGCATAAATATGATTTATTTAAAATCACTTAGAAACAATTCTCATGTTTCTTCTTGTTGTTCACCAATGATTGTCCCCAGAAATAATGTCTTTTTTTTTTAAGGTTTAAATATTGAAATATTATTAGTATGCCGAAATAGGGTAATTATTCAAAGGGGGGAAGAACTAAAGTATGATGCTATTGTTTAAAATCTTAGCCACCCTCTCTAGAGACATACATTCATGCACATGATCATGCTGTTTATACATACTTAATCTGTACCCAGCTACACCTAATTAATTCTAGTTTTTGTGGTTAATCTATTGCAGCTTGGACACAGTACTTTATTACAAGAGATAATTACACCAACAACTGTTTACAAGAGAGTTACACTGGTCATAAATAATTAAACAATGAAAATAGGTTAACAGACAAATTAATTAGATTTAACAAACAGATGTAACCATCTGGTGCCACACTAGATAATTAAAACATATGATGTCTCCTATAAAATATTTCTCCCCTTATATTATCGATTCTGGAGGTTCCAATTTGTGACGTCACCGGAATATTTTACTAAGGCTAAAACCCAATGCTCTCGGTGGAGCAGCTCCGCAAATCCGCGTCGAAATGCGCCTACTATATTATTAACTTGCGTTGTGAGATGATAAGGTTATCACAAATCATGTAGGCCTGCATGCGTTATGTCTTTTTCTCTGCTAGCTAACGACGAAGCTAACGGTCGCTTTCATTTTCACTTTCCTTTTTTTTTTCTCTTCTGTTACTTCCTCTTCTGTCTGGGACTTGCTCTTAATGCCGTCTGTTTGTTATGTTTCATTCACCGTCTGTTCTTTGTTTTTAATAGCCGTTCTAGCTGTTCTCTTGCTTCTGGAATCTTTGTCAGAGTTTCCTTTGTCTCGGCCTTAACTGCAGCCATTCGAGCAACAACAACCTGCTCAATCTTCTGCTGCATGAGTTTCAATTCGCCCAGGATACGCTAAACTGTTGTTATCTGTGTTTCTTGAGCCTGGTCGCTTTTTTCCTCCCTTAATGGTAACTTTAGATCTCAAGTCGTTCAGTTGGACTTCTAATTGCGCTTTGTCACATTTCGTTAGGCGGGTGGTCACCTCTTACTTCTCATATAGCCTCTTTATAAGGCAGATTTGCTTTGACGGCTATTTTCATTGCTTTCTTGCTGTCTTCGTGGCAGGGGCAGTTGCGGTGTCTAGCGCCGTGTTTGCCGAAGCAATTGGCGAATTTTCAGTTAGCATTAGGCCTTCCTGAAATCCGTGTCGATCTTTGCATGAAGGCACTGGCTGTTTGGGTGTGGTTCAGAACAGAGTCTGCAGACCTCCACCTCACTTTTACAATCGGCACGGGTGTGCCAAATCTTCTGGCACTTGGAACACTACAGCACATTAAGAATATAGTTCTCGGAGGCTTGCTAATGATTTGAGGTATCATCCAGTTCTCCGATGTGATGTGGACGGCTGTAGATTGGGTGTTGTTCTTCCCGAGCACCGGTATTTTGAGTTTTGAGTTTTCTTTCCATAGCATCTCCCTGATTTATTCCTTTCTGAGATGGGTCTTGACTCGTTTGATGAACCATCGTTTGATAATGCGGTGTAGAGTGACTTTCATTTTGTTGCCGTCGGGTAGCTTGATATCGGCTTTCCCTTGCTGTGCTATATTTTGCAATAGTGAGTATTTAGGTCCGTTGGTAATGCCGACAGTTTAGCCTCCCCACGCTGCTTTGCCTCAGCAGCATTTTGCCGACGAAGTCCTCAGTTGTGTTGTCCTCCTTTATGGAGTCCGTTGGTGAGTTGCTCGGCTGCTTCTCATTGGTGGGGTTGTGAACATTCTTCGCTGCTGTTGGCTTCAGCTGTGTCTTGGCGTCGGTTGTTTGTCTGGAACGGCCTCAGTTGGTGTAGGAGGTGCAATGTTCTTTGTTGCGACACGATCAGCAGTCCTACCCGTCTTCTTAGCCATATTTGTGTGTGTGTGTGTGTGTGTGTGTGTGCGTGCTTGTGTGTGTGTGTGTGTGTGTGTGTGTGTGTGTTGAACAGCACCGGCTACAACATTGAGCCCTGGATTAACCCAGGGCATATATCATTGGTACTGATGGTCACGACCCCAACCAGAATACCATCATTCCTACCAGCATTGCGGTTGAGCTCCACTTTACCAGCTAAGGTTTCAAACTACCGCCCAATAACAATTGCATAAGGTATGAGAAGTCCCCGCGGTATTTGCAAGACGTGTACCTTCAAGATCTAATGCCAACGCAAGTGTTTCTTGCTTTCTTTGAAATCCCTCACATGCATTGTCCATTAACGTTTCAACATTATCCCATTTAACTTTCCCTGGCCCATAGCTGCCAATAAAGTTCGGGTTCAAATGTCCTATCTCTTTCTTGGCCGCTATTTTATTCCAGACAGTCTGCCTTATACATTATGCATGATGATGATTCTGTGACTGCCGAATTGTGAGGAATCTCTTCCAGATATTAACAGTGTTAACAGTGGCAATTATATCTTTTCTTCAGATACAAGCTTGTATATATGTTCTCATTTACATTGATAGCTTCTCTAGTTAGTCGTACAATCCTATCTTTTTATCCGTTGGAGCAATATACAGCCCAAGGAATTGTTGTCCTTCTTTCTTATTGGTCTTTAGCGATGAGCACACTGCATCTTTTATATTTAGTTTCTGAAGGTTTACACATTTTCTATTCACTTGCTGCGTAAATGCCAGAATTTATGTGAAGCTTTCTCACCCCCAAAACCATTTACTTCATTTATTGACCATCTGAAGGAGGATTTAAAGGTTTAACGCCGGACGCCTTTCGTACAGAAATATCCGGCTCTGGATTCCATGGCTAGTAGAGACATGAATGGTGCTAAGCGAAACAGTTCAGCTAATAATATTGACCATATCCATCATATTAACTATTGCATAATGCTCATATTGCCATATTAAAATCTCTGAGGAAATGCCACTCTCTTTTGAATAGATAAGTTGCTGATGTTGGCGCTGCTGATATCTATGACATCCCCTATGTTATATAAGAGGTACAAAGCTAAGTGGCCAACACTTTCGTCGTCAGCCTCAACATCATCGCGGTCATCGCCGTCCCAGTTACTTCAGATGCGAAAGCAGCTCGACGCCTCTTATAAATCTATGTCACGATTTGGAACAAGGTCGAAGGCATCACGCGACACTTGTCGGGCTCACCCCCTCACATTGGAATTAGAGGTAAGAATAATTAATTAACTTTAATTGGGACATTCATTTAGTTGGTTGGTTGGTTGGTTAGTTGGTTGGTTGGTTGTTTTGTTTGATGGCTTGTTGTGTGGTTGGTTAGTTGCATGGTTGGTTGGTTGGTTTGTTGCAAGATGGGGGTGGGATACCCATGTCTTTCTGATATATTATCTGGAATTATTTGATCCTTCTATCCCACTTCTATATTTCCGCCGCCCACTACTGTTTCCCAGACAGTTGAGTACATACTAAGTGACTATCTACCATAAACAAGAAAACTAACAAGCCACGATAAAGTAGGCAAACGAAAGAAGATTTATTGGAGACCCTGTCTCTTGTGGGGGGGGGGAGGGGGGGGGGAGATCATCACAACAGAAAGGTGTCTCTGTTCACGAATATGCAGTTTGGCGAGTTCATAATGAAGATGTAAGATGGGTGAGAACACGTCTGTGGCAGTCTGTGGGATGGTATGTATGTAATTTGGGCGGTTATGATAGTCTTCCCCCAAGACACTAAACTGGAGTTCGGGTGGCGACTATCTCGTCTCAGACTGAATTTGTAAGTCCCAGTCGATGTGTCTCTTCTCCGTGTGTAGACATCTTTGTATCAGCTCTGGTTGGTCATTGTTACTATCTGGTAGACCTCGGAGTTGATCTCGCTCTTCTGGTCACCCCCTTGGCAGACAAAAAAGGGGATCTTTTAATTATAGAAATAACAAGTCATCTGGACGTTGAAATAGATTTACGCTCTGCCTTGCAGAGAAGAAGCATACTCCTACTTCTGGGTCTGGACCGAGCTCGTCTTCTCAGTGAGAGCTCATAGCGTGAATGATGGCACTGGAGGTGCCCAGGTGTTTTTAAGTGTTTCAAAAACACAACCCACCGACCTTTCGAGACAATTCTGTATTGCGGAATGCACCGATTTGAACCATATAATTTTCTGCGTACATTCCCACATATATTTTCTCAGATTCATGGGAATCAGTAAGTCGTACCCAGGGAAACCGTATCTTGCAAGTAAAAGTAATATTCGTTTCAAATTGCTTCCTTTTTCAGGTAGACAAAATACCCTCCCCCCCTCCCACCAACACACACACACACACACACACACAGACACACACCATGATCCCTATAATTAAAGCCTCTCCTTCAGTTATCAGTTGTATGTGCATTTTGGGCCTTACTGAGTTCCGCTGGCGTTTCGTTAGAGGTTTGTTGGCTGGCTGTTTGGTTGGTATGTTTGGCTGGTTGGTTGTTTCTACAGCACTGAGTTACCTACCAAACGATAGCACACTGTTATAGAGGCCATGTTTCCGTGTATGCATAGGATAGCTGGACTATAGAAGGGGGAAGGTTGTACATGATTAATAAATAATTAAATTATATAAATAACTAAAATAATTCCAGTGAACCAAGAGATGAGGCACAGACGCTCGTGAAGGATAGGACATCCACTGTATGTGTGTACACACACACACACACACACACACACACACACACACACACACACACACACACACAAATGAGCAAGATGTCACGCGTCCGATACACACATCTGGAGATCATCTGCCACATCCTGCACCCATCTTCTCTTTGGCCTTCCTCTTCCTCTCTCTCCTGACATATGCCTTCCCCTCCCCTCCCCGGTTATTGTCCTCTTAGAACATTCATGACGCTTTAAGAGACCAAAAATATTTTAAATTTCTTTGTTCTATCGTCTTTAGTAGCCAACGTCTTCAATATTCAGCTCTTACCATATACAGTGGTACTTCGGGTTACAAACTTAATTCGTTCCAGAACTCGGTTCGTAACCCGAAACGTTCGTAACCCGAAACATTAAAATCAATGAAACAGAGACAATCCGTTTCAAGATGAACGAATCGTTCTTTTTTATTAACATCCAGTTGCGTACCTGACAAAACGCAAAGAATACATGTACTTCACGTATTAAATAAAGAGAAAGAAAACAATCAAATAAACTAAATGTAAAATATAAAAAAAAAAAATTAGTCTATGTTTCTTACAAAGAATACATAGATACATAGAGCCTGTTCTTTTGTATGGATGTGAAACTTGGACAGTGTGCAGTCAAGCTGAAAAACATCTGATGGCTGAAGAAATGTAATTTCTGATGAAAATGCAAAGAATACCATGGACAGACAGAAAAACCCATGACCAAGTACTACAGGAGACAAATGAAAATCGTAAATTTATTAGAGAAATTAGACGTAGACAGTCAAACATTTTTGGACATGTTATGAGAAGAAATGGATTGGTGAACTTAGTGACACGTGGCAAGATCAAAGTTAACAGACCAAGAGGAAGACCGAGAGGAAAATACCTGGATGGCTTGGCGACATGGCATGGACGAGACAGGAACACTGAGCTGATCCACGACGCTGGTGATCGAGTGAAATGGCGAGTCATGACCGCCCACGCTTTGCGGCATGGCACATGATTGATTGATTGATTCTTAGAAAGAAACCGATCATGGAAAATTTGTCTTTGCTATTCTGAATCATTAGTTTCAGGAGTTTCTTGTCGCTGTTTCTGGGAAGCCGACTGGGAATATTTCTGCACCAAGAAACTATCAAGGGAAATATGTCGCTTTCTTTGCTGAAAAATCTATCTGAAGTTGGCCATCGCGTTATCATTCATCAGGTTTACTGCCCTGTTAGCAACAAGTTTGTTTGGATGATGGTTCACAATGAAGTATTCGACGTCTGCCCACTTGCTGCAAATTTCTTAAATCCTGGCAGATGAAACGGTCACTGGATCCTCATCATCGTACGACAGCTCATCCTTTAATGTCTTTAGCTGTTCATTCTGAAGATCCACAAGCTCATCTGTAGTGAGCTCTCCACTGTGGTCCTCAATCAGCTCCTCCAAGTCGTTGCCATCGACTTCCAGACCCATATTTTTACCCAAGGACACAATCTCATCCACTACATTGACACAGAACAGCAGAGTTAGCCTGTCCTTCATTGGTTTGTGCCCCGGCAGTGATAAAGGTCATCTTTGGCATATTCTTCCAGAAGAGGCATGTTTCATCGCAATTAAAGACTTATTGTGGAACGCAGTCTTCCTCTTTGATGATCTTATCAAATTCCATCTTGAACTCTTCTGCATCTTTCTCGTTAAAACTTGCAACCTCTTCGTGCCTAATTACAATATGAATGCCACTTCTTTTCTTTTTGTTTTTCGGAACTTTTAAAGCAGCCTCTGCTGGCTTTAAAATTGCTTGTTTCAGCACTAATACCAAGCAATTTCGACAATACATCACTGCGCAGCAGCTTCACCTTTTCACATATTATTGCCTCACTAACACTGTCTACTGCAAGTTGCTTTTCATTGATCCAGATCAAGATAAGATTTTCAACTTTCTCTAAAATTGGAGGTCTTTGCTTCTGCAGCTTAGTTATGCTTTTAACCACATCGATTGATTTGAGTAACTCTTTGTTCTTTATGATGGTAAAGATAGTTGAGGATGTGCACGCGTGCAAAACTAGGCTACTAGGCTAGCGCTAAGCAATGTTAGTACTGCGTGGCCTTCGTGTGTACTGTACGCGATCGTTTATCTCCAACGTTAAACCTCTCTCTCTCTCTCTCTCTCTCTCTCTCTCTCTCCCTCTCTCTCTCTCTCTCTCTCTCTCTCTCTCTCTCTCTCTCTCTCTCTCTCGCCTTCGTTTGTAATCCGAGGTGATGATCGTTACCCAAGACAAAAACTTTCGAAGTTGTTATTCGTAACCCGAAATGTTCGTGGCCTGAGGACTGTAGATGCATTTGTTCTTTTCTGTATCCTAGATATTCTTAGAACCCGTCTATAACATTTATAGTCAAAGGCATTTATGCGATGTTAAGCTTGTTTAGTAAGTGTCCAGGTCTCACAGGCGTATTATGCAGTGGGAAAAATACATGCTCTTAAAAATCTAATTTTTGTAATTCTATCTGTCCCACTCCACAATCTATTCAGTTGGTTTAGTTTTTGAAGAGCAATACATTTCCGTCTTTTAATCTCTTACGTTGTGTCACAATTTTTGGTAAATAATGACCCAAGATATTCGAAATGTTCCACTACTTCCAAAATTTCCTTAATAACATATATTTCATTCTCCATATTAGTTTTATCTGTAAGCATTATCTTTGTTTTTACAGTATTAAGATATAAGTTGTGAGCTTCACTATTCCTTTAAGTTGACTTTATAAGTTTTTTCTACAGCTTCCTGTGATATATATATATATATATATATATATATATATATATATATATATATATATATATATATATATATATATATATATAAGATAATTAGTCGTTAGTTGGGTTCCAATTTCATGGCAAAGGGTCGCCCCATTACGCTCCATTTCTGTGCCAGTTAATATCACACAAAATGCTCCTCACTGCCCCGTGTGTAAAATGGACCAGAAAGGAGTCTCGACAAACCAACAACCCACATATGTATACTATACATAATGCCGCTGTCTGAATACCAACACAAAAGTCCGCCACAAAACAAAAAAAAAATACATTAGAACATATAAAATAACAATGCGCATGTGTTTATAAGCTATACGGTCTCTAGCAATGTCCACAGTGTCGCGCTGGTTTTAACGTGTTGGTATGGGAGTCGGTCGTTCAGAAAGCAATGGCAAACTACTGAACGTAAAACTTGCCAAGACATCAACAACGGCAGTAAAATGCTAGGCTGACTGCAACTTCCCGTAAAGGAAATGCAACTTAAAAAAAAATAAAAGCACTGTCAACTCTTCTGACAACTCTGATATTACTGCAATTAGCTTTGCCAGCAAATGTCAGTCGGTACGTTACAGCTTGTTTTTGTGGTCAGTCGCAGTTTGCTTTTGTTGTCAGTGTCAGCTCATTTTCGGAAATAACATTGACAAAGCTATAATATAGATCATGACATAATTTGTGTTAAAAAGGACGGAGTCAGGAATTTAGTGTTCATTATTTTCCCAGTTTCAATAACTGTGTTTTCATCTTTATTCCAAGTACAGATCCTTGTTCCCCTCCCCTCTTCTCTCTCTCTCCCCCCCCCCACACACACTTTCTATGGCTGGTTTCGTTAGTTCATCTAAGCATCTGGAAGTTGCTGCTTGCAGTGTATTATTAGTTTGTGTAAAATGCTTGCTGTCAGCTTGAATTATGTCTTTCACATGTTGATTCTCTGTGTGTGATTTCATGTCCCCGGCTTTTTGTATTAAACCGAGGCTGTTAAACTTAAATGTAACGAAGACATTTCGAGAATACCGTGAATCGTCAAGAAAAAGAACTACTGACAATCTACAAGATCTGAACATAGATGAAAACTGTCTCATAAACATCATCATGTGTCAAATCCAGAAATATTTTGGTCACATTAAACGTCGCAGTGTTATAGCAATAGAAGTAATGATTGGCATGGCTACTGGAGAAGATGTACATATTTACCAACATTTAGGTGGGCACAAAGCATTAAAGGTACAATCGGCAGAAACATTAGTCAGGGAAACTGGAGAAAGAATGAGTCTTTCCTGTGGGTCGTGATAAGTACGATGGTTTACAATTGGCTTGATGGTGATCATGATAACTTGTAGTTGTGTCTGCTGCTTGAAGACTATTTATTGAGCTGCTTTCAGTTACTGAAACCTGGTACATTTCATATAAATTTTCTATGCAAGTTTTTATATAATTATACCACAAGTAAAACAAACAAACAAACAAACAAACAAAAAAGAGATATAAATGCAAGTCCCTTAGCATGAACATGCTTTGGGTGTGCGTGATGTTAGGACCATTACATTTGTGTAAGTCTGAATGCACGGAGGAATTGGTGGTCAGTCTCTACCCCCGCTCTCCTGCAGCGAACGTCGAGAGTTGACATAGAACCCTTGTCGGATCGCGATCATGTCAATGTCTGCGTCACGTCCCAACCGTTGCATCAACGCGCCCGCTGCACAAATAAAAGAATTGGGAAAACATGTCCCGTCTGACTACTTAAAGTTCCTTCCAGAATCCTGAATACAATCTGTGGAGCTGCTGTAAAGCTGTGGAAATACAAACAGTATATAATAACACAAAGTAATGGGGCTTTACAGAACATTGTTACGGAAAACAGAACGTTGCGGCGATTAAATACACAGAACATAACATATAAACAGTTATTTCAGTATCGCAGCTATTGTTTTCTTGTTTGTACACGAAAATCTGGAGAACGAAAGGATGAATTATTCCAGAATCGGGTTTGATGAGAGGGTGAGCGTGTCTAGAAAAGGGACCTTCCTTGGACCTGTGATAATTACATGAACGTAAAATATGATTTTTTTTATCTCTGTCATATAACTTAAATCTTCTAAAACAAAAGCAACACGAGGGCTGATAACATTTTTCCAGTGGTTTCCCTATCGAACACTTGTTCACTTAAAGAATAGTGTATACTTGATTGCATCACCGAGGTAAAGTGACAGGTTAAATCCAAGAATTCCCACGCGTTCTCCAAGCGATGGGTGCAAGATGTGTGCACTAATTTACTACCATCATCGCGTGGAACTGATGCATCTTTCTTGCAGCCTAGGAGCATATCTAGTTGTAGCTCCGACAAATTTCAACAATGCGGAGACCGTAGTCATTCATCTCTTCGATCTGCAGACTTTCGTGGACAGACAAGAAAGCAATAACTGAGATACTGAGAACTACAGCTGTTGCAGGATCAATCACCAACATACAAACAACAGATAAATGACATCATGTGGCATACCCACAAAAGAGTACATGAGGGCAATGGTTATACGCTTACCTGTCCGCCCAGTAGTATTGTGTTCAACGTCTCATCGGGAAATATTTAATTTATTTTTAAATTGACCTGCGCACCCAAGTCGACTCAGCCTAAGATGAATACCAATAAATGTCGTGAGAAATAAAAGCGATCACCATGTTGTTGACCACATCACCCATCGTGTGCTGATTGGTCTATACAATTACTGGGCTGGCACTATTTACCCAGTATGCCTCAATGAATGTAAAATGTTCTTTACTTCCTTTACCATCAATATGTGGGTTACAGAAACTGGCCTTTGTGTGGGGAAATGCCATGCATGAGAGACAGAGACAGAAAGAGATAAGCGCATATGGAAACCTTTAACATTGGGGCAATATGAAATATAAGCAACATCAGTTTCATCAAAATATCAGATTGCATAGAGGAATGGAGAGTGAAGAAGAAGAAGAAGAAGAAGAAGAAGAAGAAGAAGAAGAAGAAGAAGAAGAAGAGGAAGAGGAGGAGGTGGTGGAGGTGGAGGAGGAGGAGGTTATACTTTAAATTCATTATCACATCGTCAGAAGTGAGTATACCATTTTCAGAATCTTGAAAAACCCCACATATCTTATACCCAGACGTCTCGAATCTGAAGCGGGCATCATACCTCAAGGCCAGTCAACCTCCACCCTAGTAATACATCTTTTTATATTGTTTTCATTAAGGTTAATAAAAACACGTCTGCAATATTCAACAGAATGTTTTAAAGCCCTGACTAACATTTAAACATACTTGTTTATAATAACAGCAAATGAGTGATTGCATCTGTGAAATGTTTACAATAAGCAAACCCAAATCCAAAGAGAACATTTACAAGAACGCCGATCAATAATATCCAGACAAAGACCCCCAAACGTGGCAATGTGTGTGATAAATGTGATTTCAATTAGGGCTCACTGTCGCTTTCATATTTCAGTAATCCAGTTAGGCTCATGAGGACAGAGCAGATTGTTGGCCAGTACAAATCGAACACAATGCGAATCCACAGACACTTATGTTAGGTGTTGGTGGGAAACACGCACACAAGAGAGCTTATTTTCTTTGTTTGAGCAATAGTTTCATTTTATTGTGCAAAAGTAGTGTGTTTCTGCTCCTCCTCCTCCTCCTCCTCCTCCTCCTCCTCCATCTTCTTCTTCTTCTTCTTCTTCTTCTTCTTCTTCTTCTTCTTCTTCTTCTTCTGTTTTTTTCGTGGTGTTGTTGTTAGAGTTGTTGGTATTGGTGTTCTTCTATTCCTGCTACTTCATCTTCTTTCTTTCTTTCTTTCTTTCTTTCTTTCTTTCTTTTTTCTTCTTTCTTTCTTTCTTTCTTTCTTTCTTTCTTTCTTTCTTTCTCAGTACAACTTTCCTTCCATTTCTTCCAGTTCTTCTTCTTTCACCATTTAGGTGTTAGCTTTTATTTGTTTTTTATTTTTTTCTCATTTGCCTTTCTTCCTTCCATTTCCGACTTACATACTCCTTATCTTTACGTGCTTTTTAAACTTATGAGTTTTCAAGACTTGCTACCGAAGTATAGTCCTACAGACCAACGGGTCTCAATGGTCCACTGCTGTTGTGCAGATCCACCAATGTTTGCATTACCTTTCTCTTTCCTTCACATTTCACCATTGGCCGTATGGTATAAATATACTCCTTGTATGCGTTGTTTCAGTTTATAAATGGAGATCCACTGCTTTTGATCTAGAACTTAATTATGCCAATAATTGCCTGTTGTTTGTAGAGTTCTATGAGTTCTCTATTTGTTCATTAACTTTTGCTGTTTATTTCTTCCACCAGTGCTCTTAATAATTATGTTGTTCTAACAGATGAATTTACCTAATAAACGTTCCTTAAATATGATGTCTTATGTTTTTGATATTACACAAAACTCTTTTGATATTGCACAATGTGTTGCTATTTTAGAGTTACCAGCTCAGTCTTTGACACAAGTATTCGATTTTTAATGTTTGCTTTTTATCGTCTTCAATGGTGGAAACGGATTTGGACCGGCCTAAATTGCTCACTGAGCACTCTAATGATGTGTTTAGAGACCAGCAGAAATCGATCCCAGCACCAGCAAAAAATGCGTGCCCTAGCAAATTGTTTTATAATACAATTGGTTGAGCGTTAAAACAGCACCATTTGCATTTGATGACACGGTCTGATTTTTTAAAGATACATGTACATACTGTCGTAACAGGCTCTAACTGATAAGTTATCACATCTAGAATTTCACAGCATTATGGGATGGAGCTACCGGTTCCCTCCTACATATATGTTTCTTCTTTTCTATGCAATTTCATGCCCAAGGTTCTATGAGTTTTCGTTGATCTCTGCCTCTTTTTCCAGGAACCACACTTTCCATCACGCTCTTTCCAGCCTGTGTAACGTTTAATATTGCCATAATGTTCTTCTTCTACACACTGACACATTGCCGTCTTGACAGACGATAGTTTGTGCTTAAAACAAAAATGCATAATAACTACATCCCATGGTGGTAAGGCCGGGGATAGTTTTACCTTTCCATAGCACAAAGCCTAGGCTAAATTGCACAGACCATGTGTTGCCAATGCACCATGATTCCTCTCTCGGCCTGCCTAGTTTACTCCAGAGAAAAGGTAACACCAATAAATCTGAAACAAGACAAGCTGCAAAAGCTGCTGGATTAGCAAAGCCTGTCAGAGCTCTGATCCTAGACCAGATGCCGGCCAAGGCTTAGGGCCTGGTCTGCCCTGCCATGACATTTGGTCTTAGGCTGCATTTCCTCTCACCAATTGCGCTGCGCCACCAGAAACCGTTGGCACAATGTGGGTTGTTTGATTTGGTGAGCGCCACCAAACATTCGGCGCTGACAGAAGGCAGATAGTACCGTCTACTGTCATACGATAGCACAGTTATATCTGACTAAGACCTGAGATAATTCTTCTTCTAGTAAGAACATAAGTGCATATTTGAATACTAAAGACACGATATATCTACAGCGTGGTCTTCTTAGTTTTCGCTTCCCCCGTGGTCTTACATAATTATCTTTTTCCAGATATTCACGTCTCTTTTCATGTCCAATACTAAAGTCACAAGTAGTATATTTCACAGCATATCGCCTGGTATATTTCGCTGTATCTCGTCAGGTGTATACTATAGAAACAATTCAACTTACATTACAACAACGTAATGTATCCTCTTGGCTGAAATACACACCTTAAACCCATACCTGTCAACAGCCGGTGTTGTCACGGTAGTTTTCAACAGACTATGTCTTTTTTGTTTCTTTACATAATTACGGTTTCTCGTGTGTATTGCAATCGCCTCTTAAATTCTCAGTTATATTTGGCTATGTTTAAAAGAGATTTAAAAGGGCAGGATGAGACGCAGAAGTGTTTCCAATGCATCAAGGCCAGATTTTATACTGGTCTAGATCTACTAACACGTCCTAGTCATTCGTCCTGGGCAACAGGTCCCTTCGGGGTCCTGGCTAACGTAATAGGATCGCTGATTCTTCCGAAGTCGGAAAGTATCAGGCACGGCGAGGAACCACCAGTCTGCACACCAATAAGCCAGACATGGGACAACGGATACTCACGCAAAGCTCAGGTCCGGTATGACATCACATTGATGTTGGACAACAGGATGTATTCATCCGACATACAGGACTTCACGCTGGAGTTCACAGCCAGCGAACGCAAGCAAGCAAGACATGGCGATCGACTTTATTGCACCGGGTTTTATTCCATATGGCTCGGTCTCTTTAGGGAGGCCAGTCTGCCGAAAATGACACACAAAGCAAGAACTCCGTAGCGACAATCCCCGGGAGTCTCTGAGAAAATTGCACGCGTAAACCGAAAGAGGTAGACCGGAATCGAAACGACAACATTCGGAGCGCGAAACAGGCAGAGTAACAACTTTGACACTCATCTTTGGGTACGTGTGGTAAGCAGCTCATGTCAATTAAAGGAATCATCCTGGAAGTGGGTTTGAACACGTAAAACCCGGCCGGCAAACAAGCCTGCTAGACAATATCCTACCACAGCACACAAACACGTTCTTTAGAGACTTCAAAAGCCTATACATGCAGATAGCACGGACTAATCAGCTTTGAAAAGATGTTGCTCACCTAAAACGTATTCTCTCTTGTTCGTCCTAATAACGACATTGTATGCTTGCTGTATGAATTAATACTGTATTCAGCATTCGTATCTATAATACATTGCTGCAATGTTTTATAATATAATGAATTAATTAAATTCAATGTAAAATGTGTGGATCTTTTACATACATTGACACTATTTCTTGTGGACATTTTTCAGCCGCCGTTAAAGCTGGCAGATCAGTGCGGTTCACTGTCAGTTCTATCCTACGGTTGTCGGGGTGGCTGTTCATCTTACAGTCAAGTTGACCCTCGCAACGCCACAAATATCATTCACAGCTGCAGGTAACGTGCTGCTCTATTTGTTTCCTTGACTAAATCAATGACATAATTGTTAGTTTAAAATAACGTGCTTTTGGTATCCAAATAAAAGGTACATTTGTCTGATAAGCTTAAAGTGAAAAACTGACGGGAAAAGAGAACGTTATGGCAGAGATAGATATACCTATAGGCCTGACCACTTGGCTCAATCGTTGAAAGAACACATACCTGATCCAAGACGCTGATGATCGTGTGAGATGGCGAAGCATGACCGCCCACGCTTATCGGCATGGCACATTATAATGATAATGAAGATTAGTATAGATAGATTTATGAAGCAACTAATGTAAAGAGGTTACATCTACTGTGTTATTGACACAACAATCATTTACATACTGCGACCTTTCCTGAGAGGATCGCATCTATACGGGTTTGCTCGTGATGCTCTAATGGCCATTCTATTGGTTTGGTTTGATGTGAAAAGGATTCCTTTAACTTCATCCAGTTACATAAAGAAGTGTTCCATTCTCTTTACACACCGCTTACAGAGAGCATCTGTTTGATTTTTCTTTTTTAACCCAGGACATGTTAGTGTGGTGGGAAACGAGCAGGCAGACATATTTGATTCTTTGTAGTAAACTAATATTTAGTTTGTGCTATCTGCTATCTAGGAATGGAAAAGTGTACTTGTGTTCACGTTCCAATGACACAGGGATGTTCGCATGTGTTGGACTCATGGACCCATGTTGCTTGTTGTTCATCAGTGGTAATGATGATTATATCGTCAACATAACAGTGGTAGTGAACTAGGATTTTTTTGCCTGAGAATCAGTTGTCTTCTAAATGTGCTATAAAGATATGTGACCTAGAGGACTCCCCATGACAACTCCGTCAGTTATAGTGGTATGATTTGTTTCTTTGTTTGTGTGTTGAGAAAGTTGAATTTAATGTTGGCGTTGCATTAAAGTAATAGTCTCTGTAAAGTATGTGTCTGTATATTTAGTTTTGGTTTCTGATCATTGTTTGCGTTCACTGTTTCATCTAAGGGAACGACAGTGATTCATCATCATCATCATCATCATCATCATCATCTTCCACTTCTGCCGTCAAGCGTCGTGGGAAGGAATAATTTGCTTTCCAGCGCTCGGTGGGTGGCACTGGATAGTGTCATTCCGTGTGATCTTATAATGTCTTTGATGTCGTCAATCCATTTTCTTCTTGGACGTCCTCTTGGTCTTGTCGCAGATGATCTTAGATGTAAGGCCAGTGATGGTAGTTGTTGGTGTTGCATTCTAACGACATGGCCAAACCACTTGATCTTCTGTCTTTCAATTAATGTGGCACAAGAGGTTGATTAGGGAGGCTATATTCGTGAATGTCATGTTTTTATACTTCCTGTCCATAATTCGAATGCGTGTCTGTGAATTTTTGAGTGGAAGGACTGTCGTACTGGCTTTAATTGTCCAGCTAGCCATTTCATCATCCGGTGTTGAGTTGATAGACTAATCAGCTGAGGAGTTTGGAACCACATGGAGTGAGTATTGCTAATGAGGAGATTTCCGTGGCAAGGTAGTCAAGTTGTCACCTGAAATACACAGCTGGTGCCACGTGCGACACTTTCGGCAGATTGTTGCTCTGTGGAAAGAGACCGAGCTATGTGGGATAAAACCCGCGGCCATGAAGAAGATGCTCTTGCCTCTTAACCCTTTTGTCTTGTTTCAGATGTATTGGTGTTACCTCTCCTCTGGAGTAAACTAGGCAGACCGAGAGAGGTATCATGCTGCAGGGGCAACACATGGTCTCTGCAATTTAGCCCAGGTCTTGTGCTGGAATCCTATCACTTCGTTAACAGAGATAATGCGCTTCGAGTGTTGATCAACGCCCAGAATGTTTAAAAAAAAGTTAGTTGTATATCCTTTACAGGTATTCTCAGTGAACCCCACATTTTTGGCTGTTGTGATCTCTTGGCAAGTTTACGTTCAGTAGTTTTCCATTGTTTTCTGAACGATCGACACCCATACCATGTTATTAAAAAAAAAAACAACGCAAGGCGGTCTGCTGCCAAATGGCCCACAGCTGTGTTTCGAACGTGGAATACTGGATTACGACGTGCGTCAGTAACTCCTTCGCCACCGAGCCGGCATGAAAGATTGAACAAATCGAATTTACATATGCACGTACATACACAGCCAGCACATACACGACACGACCAGTGATACTATTAGATGTGCTAATGGTATTGACATGCACTTGTTACAAACAATGTATTATTTCAGTTGCTGTCATCCACTGCGCTTCATGGTGTCCATAGCACTGCTGCCTTGCAGGGACGGTCACAACATTAGGGTACCTTTCAAGGAGGCACTTGCGTGTTCTTGTCGGCCCTGCTATGCGGAAGAGGCCCCTAAAGACTACATTAAATTTGATGATTTACTGTCAAAACCTGCTGTTGAAACGCCTTTGCCTATTGGATGACTGTAGGCGCGACGACGTAGCTGCTGTTTTCCAAAAATAGTATTTTCAGTCGTTATAACCATAATTATTATTTGACTTAAGTTATGTTCTCTGACACAAGAAGAAATTCTAAATTTGAATACAGATGTACTGAGTAGATTGCGTGATTAATACTATACTTCCATGTTAATTTCCAAGAAATAGTCACAAGGAACAAGATGTCTCGTCACATTACAGCTTATGTGGGGCTGTCATTCTTTTGATTTATTTTGACAGAAATTATTAATTGCATTCTATTTTATAACTAGGCCCTTATTTGTCTGGTACATATGGCCATATAATAATTCAAATTCTGGTTGCTGTAATAAAACATTGCTTGTGTTTGTTATCGTTCTGTTACTTGTAAGTACAATAGAACAATCAAAAAAGGTGAAAAGTTTGTGTTATTTTGACTGCAAAAGAAAACAGTGGAATCCATACTATCTCGTCGTTTGCTTGATTGTGTGAGAAAAATTGAGTAAATTCAGAGTGATTTATTTAAACAAATTAACTCGATCTTTTGCATAACAAGATTAGCTAGTATTATTGCGTAAAACTTAAAACAAAACTAAAGTGAAATATACTAATAGCGAATCAGAAATGAATGCAATGTGGCCTGTTAATTTTAACATTCTTGTAATTATCCTGCACTTCATTACAAAAACATGCGATGGATACGTGATTCTTTTTTTTTTTTTTTCAATGATAAAAACAGCGTCATTGTTATACCGCAGGTTGTTTGCATTATGCAACCAGCTGCTCTTACCTTATTTTGGGTCTAATAATTATTTCACGACTGAATAGTGATAACAAACAGCCATGTCAAACCTGTTGTTTCGTTTGTTGGAAAGTGTCCATTTGGTTTTCAATGTTTTAGCATAGTAGTCAAAGAAGATGTAAGGCACCTCATTTCCTCTACTAGCCTATGGGCCACCCTTGGGCAAGGTGGAGTACTCGTGCAGCTCCCAACAGGCGCAACGTGAAACCATGGAAGCAGATGGTGGGCTGAGCTTGAGAGCAGTCGACAAATAATTGTTGGTTATGGTCTTATATTGGCAACAGTAAACAGAGGATTACGTTATAGCAACAATGTCCACGTTCACCAAATAGGATGGTCACTGTCATGAGGGAACGAATAGCAGACTGTATTCTTTACAAGAAAACTATAGTAGTCAACTATGGGAACATGAACTTCGATATGCTGTCCACACAATATTGCCATTAACATTAAAAATGAGAATTCACAGTCTAAGTAAATCAGTGCGAGAGTAACATGACACATATAATATATATGTGCATGCAAACAAAATTGAATGAAAGTCAACATATATTGTAATACGAGGGGGCTTCAAATGAAAACCTTAAAAGTGTGATAGAAATTACAATAATCATGCCATTGTCTTGTATCCTGTCGATATTGTTGTTGAGGATGTCATGAGTGTTAAGCACCTAACATCACG
Organism: Cepaea hortensis; assembly: GCA_963921405.1. Taxonomy (NCBI): domain Eukaryota; kingdom Metazoa; phylum Mollusca; class Gastropoda; order Stylommatophora; family Helicidae; genus Cepaea; species Cepaea hortensis. The sequence goes on from OY992877.1 coordinate 135,271,055, forward strand.
GCCCAAACGAACACGGTGGCGTCATGAGACCAGTTTAAAGATGGCCACCCCACTTTTGACACGCATCAACGAGGAGCAGCGTTCTGTTATCCACTTTTCTTTCATCAGAGAAAAGGTGCAACCTACAGAAATGTTTCGGCGAATGAAGGTCCGGTATGTTAATGCATGCCTGTTAGTCCAGCAGGTGTATGAGTGGAATAGGAAGTTTCAAAACGGCTTGACTTCTAACAGACTTTTCTGTCTGATAAAGTGCACTCGTAACCAAGAGAATTTATTTCTACAGAAATTCAAGTACTTTATCGGCGCTGCAGGACTTGCATTGAACACTATGGTAAATGCATTGATTCTTTTTCAGAATATATTCAACAATAAACAAAAAAAAAATCAGTTGCGGGTTTCATTTTAAGCCCTCTTGTAAATGTAGAGAAATTGCATAACGTGAACAGTTTTGAATATCTACTTTCACAACTGACGGGAGATGAAAATGTGATGACATACGTTATAACAAGAATAAACATTGCTCTGCAAAACACAAAAGCAATTGAAAACTTTATGGGTGGGGGAATTTAGAATAACAAACGTGTGAATACTAAGAGCATGCATGTTTACGGTAGGAACATACGCGGAAGAAGTCAATAAGTAAGTCACAAATGGCTGTAGAAAAATAACTAAATATGATAACAACTTGAAACCAGTTTATTTGTATACATACATTGTCCCTTTATTTGTCAACATAATTTCACCAACATCGATGCAATTATCCCGTAGTTTTATCAGTCCTCCCAAACTGGCTGCATAGAACTGCGTGCTCTGTTTTCTAAACCACGTTTTCACTTCTCAGAACGAGACAATCCACATTCTTTAGGTGCACGTTGGGAAAGAAAAGGTTAGAGTATGTGGTGAAAACTGGAAAGTTGGTTGGGAAATGAGCAGGAGAAGACCAAGAAAGAAAATGTAGGACAGTTTAACAACATGTCACTGAGGAACATCTGTATCAGAAATTATTTGCTGTACACGGGACAGAAGGCTGGGGACAGGCTTGATGACCACAGCCACACGACACTGATAATAAGTAAAACATTTGATTTTCTGTACAATATTTAAATCTGTGCTTTGTAGGCCGGGCTCCCTGGCCTAGGTGTTAACGTCTTTCTCCGTAATCCCTATACTCTCGTGACGTGCGCGAGAAACGGTAGTGGTTCTCGCCGCGACGGTAACTTAGGGGTATGTGAGCCGGTCGCTTAGAAAGCAATAGCAAACTATTGCGCGTAATCTTGCCAAGAAAGCAACAATCAGATGAAAGATGCTGATGTTGACAGCGATGTCCTGTAAAGGATATGCATATATATATATATATATATATATATATATATATATATATATATATATATATATATATATATATATATATATTTATCTCACGTACCAACTTTGTCCGTCTTCTTCTACCTTAGGGTGAGTCTTCGTTGCCAAGTGGTTACGTAGCATGCCTCGCGCCCGAAGGTTGTGGGTTCGATTCCGGACTACTTCGTTCCGTTCACGCCAGCTCGTTTCTAGGAGATTTCTAGAGATCGTCGCTGGAGCTACGGAGTTCGTGCTTGGTGCGACGCCTACGACAGGCAGCCCTGCTGGAAGAGGCCCCATTTGGGGTAACACCCGGTGCAAGGAAGTCCACCCTCTTGCTTTTTAAATCGTCTTTTTTTTCTAGCTCAGGGTTTAAAGGTCGTAGAGATTCGCATCCAACCCGACCCGGTCAGCAGCTGTCTATGCAGTTTATTTGTGATCTGATTAGTTTGTTAAAATAGTAACAGACTCTTTGACATACCTTCGGCTCTTTGGCAATTGGTATCAGACTGATGTATTTATTGACCAATCGTCACTTGGTGTGTGATGAGGTCATTATCATAACAGCCGCCTTGACTTTTAAGGGCATTTCCTGATGTGTATGTTCGGCTCGGTCAACCTGGCTTCAGTAGTCAGTTGAAATTAATCCCTCAATGTGATTTGGAAACCATGCCCACTTGCCCGGCAGGCGAGAGTTTAGCCACTACTCCACAGCGGCTCGTGGTCTAGCTAGTTGCTAGGGTCTTATTGACCACTCCTTGTCGACGCCGCAGCGTTTCTAAGCTATGACGTCATATCTGATATTTAATGCCATCGATTCTCTAGCAATTACTGTTCAGCGTATTCATTTTGTTTTAAATAATACAACTTATTAAGTTGCCCTTGTGACATATCAATAATTGGTTTTGAAAAATAAACAGCTCTTTTAGACAAATTGGGCATACGTTGTCAGATCCATATTTGTATAGACCAATCAGCTCTCAATTCTCCGTGGCGAAGGACTTGCGGACGTGGTTCGAACTCGCGTATACCCGCGTTCGATACACAGCTGCGCGCGATTTGACAGCAGAATGCGGTGCGTTGGTATCGGTTCCGGTCGTTCAGAAAGCAATGACAAACTACTGAACGTTAACTTGCCAAGAGATCACAGCGGCAGAAATGCTGGTGTTGTCTGCGATGTCCTGTAAAAGGGATATACAAAAATAAAAACAAAAACATCAGCTCTCTGTTGGTTATGTGAAAAGTGTTGTTCCGGCCGTTTTTCCTTCCCAGAACATTTCCATGTTCCCATTTTATGTCGGGTCGACCTGGTCAATTAAACAAAGTATGTCCATATGCGGATACGAACTCATGACCATTGGGTCGGTAGACGAGCGTCTAGTCACTATGCTCGCCTCCTTCCATTTATTCAATATTTTCACATAAATGTCACTTTGCCTCTCTCTCTCTCTCTCTCTCTCTCACTCTCTCTCTCTCTCTCTCTCTCTCTCTCTCTCTCTCTCTCTCTCTCTCTCTCTCTCTCCCCCTCTCTCGCGTATTTTATTTTTCTCTCTCAACTTGTTTATGCTGCTCAAGTCGCCGGACAACAGCCATATTACACAATAAAGACAGAACCCTAGAAAGGCTCACCTTAGAAATTGACAACATTTATACCTTAAACATTAACCGCTTCAGCGCAAATTACTTGCTAATAACTTTTGTTCCAGAAACCTTAATGGATTACAGAATAAATAGCAAATACATTATCAACAACAGTTACTAGAGAAAATACCATCGACACGCGGACCATTTGCCCAAATGGGACAGCCGTTTCTGAAAAATATTAATCGATGTAAATTAGCACAAGGCTATTTTAATCATCTTGTTTGTTCAATTGTGGAGAATATATCGTGACGACAGCGTTTCATGAAAAGAATAATTAATAATAATTATTAATAATTTGAACAAGCAAAAATTAATCGCTGAATAGAAAGAAATATGCGTGTTCTAAGAATAATTGTATTAAAATATAGATTTACAATTAATAACAGCGAGCACAATCCTAAGAAATTCCAAATAGTGCGCAGAAAGAAGAAAAGAGTGATACTCATTGTATAAATCTTGTTGAGCATATATGTTGCAATACTTGAGTGCTGATTGGTTACCATCTTATGGGTAATTCAATTATTGAAACAACAAGAAAGCGGATAAAGCCAGCTTTAAATGAGTTCAATTACAAATTTGCAAAGTGGAATTTTCGTTTACAAAGCATTCATTGACAAAGAAAGGACAAGATATAAGGACACCAAGCCAAATATAGAAATATGAAAGAAATCATTAATTTAACGTATGCCAAGAAGGCCGACGTCTGTGGTAAAGATGTTGCGAATGCGACACGCAATTCCGCATACCATGTTCGAAATCAGCTGCAGGCGATTTGGAAGCAGACTTGACTTGACTTGAGTCATAAACAACAATTCCAAATTTGGTCTCGATCAACATGCTTCTTTCAGCCATGGTTATTGTTGAGATCCGTGGTTTTTGTGGGTTTTTTTTACCCTGTTTTTGTCTTGTGCGCTCTTACAAGTGAGTCCAGGCTCGGACTGGTTACATAAGCATTTGTGACGTCAACTGGGGGATTAGTTGGCGGTGATCAACTGTGTTCGTCTCCTCTGGTGGTTTCCTTGATCAGTGTTGGCTCCTGCGGCGTCTTGTTTGAATGGATGCAGTCCTTATAAGGACTGTTTATTTCGTCTTCTTTGCCTCCTTTTTTGTGTATTTTCTGTAGAAGATTTTCGATGTTTTCATTTTCTTAATTGCGCCTTTTTTCTCTTTCGAGTTTGAGTTTCTGTTGACTTTCGATTTCTTCCTCCGTGGTCAACCACGGGATGATGTCTCCGCCTTCTATATAGTACGGTTCATCGTGTTCGTCATAGTATATATCCGGGTATTTTACAGGGGTCTGGCGGTGCCTTGGTTTCCCCTTGAATTTCTTGTTTTCTTTTTCTTCCTTGCGCCTTATGAATTCCTTGCACTTGAGTTCCTCTTTTGCTCTCTTCGCGAGGAGCTCCTCCAAGGGAGGTAGTGGTGGTCCGCCCTCCAGAGTGGCCTTACCTGCGAGCTTGTCAGCAAGCTCATTTCCTTCTACTCTCGCATGCCCTGGCACGAAGATGAAACTAATCTTTGCCGGCCGAGACCGCTCCAGAGACAGCAACCATTCTCTTCGAAACCACCCCATCTCTATCCTCTTGAGCAAGCTCATTGAGTCGCTAAGGAATCACGCCCTAGTGAATGTCTGTGCCTCGAGCCATGTTATTGCTTTACTTACTGCCATGACTTCCATAGTAAGGCTACTTGTGGTCTCAACAAAAGCACCAGAGTCCTTCACAATTCTCCCACCGGCCTGAGCAGTAAAGGCCCATGAGCTTCTCATATGTCGGACGACCTACCCATCTGTCTAAATGACAGCATCACCGTCCAGCGATTTCTCGAAAATCAACGCTTGTACTTCCGCCTCCACAGCAGCCGGATTTTCTTGTCTGCAGTTTCTGTCTAGTTGGATGCAAACAGAAAAGGACGTACAGAAATCTGTTGGCACTTGCCAGGTACTAAGTCCTTAAGTGAACACACCTGTTGAAGAATGTCTTCGGCTTGACCCATCCACTACCCTCCTCTTTTTAATCTGCTGCCCTTCACCTTCATAATTTCACTATTCAGTGGATGCTGTGTGTTTACGTTAACTCTGAGGTATTCGCGTGCTCTGCAAATTTGTATTCTGTCTTCAATGGTTGGAAAATCAAGACGGTAGCGCACCGCCCTGCATGCTGTATCTCTTGTATATCCAAGAATAATGCGCATAGCTTCATTCTGTATCCTTCCCATCCTTTCTATCTGCTTACGGCTGAGAGTCAGGATTGCCATTGCATACTCAAAAACAGACATGACCAGCCTCTCGTATAGAAAACATAAATGGCGCTGCTCACAATTTGCTGCTGCCACCACCCGCATAGCAGCCAAACCCCGCTTGGCCTTTGTTATCACCTGGTCTATGTGCTCATTATAAGCAAGGCTTCGATCAAAACGTATCCCCAGCTAATTCATTGCCTGCGTTCTTTCCACCGTCGCTGAACACAGATTAACAGTTGGTGTTGGAGTGTTGACAATATGATTATTTAACGGGAATCATGTCACTGTTGCCTTTGTTGGGTTGACCATTGCCCCAACTTCATCACACCAAGTACTTATGCGATTGAGTTCGGTTTGTAGTTCCACAGCAACCTGAGTCCTATCTGTCCCCTGACGATACACTAAAACATCGTCGGCATATGACAGTGTCCTCCCCGGTCCATTGATCTGCTCGCTGATGATTCTCACAGTATAGGTGTTGAACAGTACCGGAGATAATGGTGATCCTTGTGGTAGGCTAAGATATATTTTTGTTGGTTCCGAAGTCCAACTGCCACATCTAAAAACTACTTTCCGTTGGAAGAGGGCTGCAGCGATCCAATTAAGGAGGAATGGACTTATATTGAGTTCAAGAAGCTGAAGCATTAAAAAATCCAATGGTACTCTGTAATATGCGTCCTCAAGATCAATCGCTGCAGCAAAAATGTCAATGCCTGAGTGGAAACTTTCATAGACATCATGGGCAAAAACTGCTGCATTGGTACAAGTTTCTCCTTTTGGACGGTACCCACCCAGGTAGGTGGGAAAACACCTTTCCCCTCCAGCTGGCTTGATATTTTTCTGGCAATTAACTTCTCCAGCAACTTGCCTGTTGTATTCTGCATGTTTATAACTCGATATCCCTGCATTTTTGTGTGGTCTTTGCCGGGCTTCGGCAAGGGAATCAGATAGCTATGTAACCACTCCTCCTTGATGCCAGCACTCCCTATACTGTTGTTGTGCATGTCTGCTAGTTTCTCTAGCTCGTTGTCGGTACACCTATTGTTGTCGTCATATCTTATGCCATCTGGCCCTGGAGCGCTGTTTTTTGATCGTCGAAGTACAGCCTTGATTTCTTTCACTGTCACTGTGTCTTCATCCGAGATGTTCTGGGCCTTGCACCTGTCTGAGGTGATCTCCTTGGCAAGAGTTTGGCCTCCCATGTTTGTCTGGTTGCTTTGCTCTCGATAGCGTTCAAAGAGGGCTTTGCCCTTGTCCTCGTCAGTCCTCTGCCAGATGAGGTCAGCACCTTGGAAGTCAGAAATGCTCTTATTCTCGACTACCCCACTTATTCTTTTATGCAGTCGCTAGAACAATTTCAGTGACTTGTCTGTGCTTAATCTTTGACATACCCCATTTTTCACTTTTTACCATCTTGACCAGTTTTTTGTTGTTGTTGTTGTTGTTGTTGAAATAGCTTACTTTTGTGTGCATCTCTCTTTCTAAGTGCATGCAGGGACTAGGATGGCCAGCTCTGTTCTTCTTGGCATTTTGCCATCTCCTTACAGCACTACGCTTATCCACCTAGGCCTTCTCCACCTCGAAATTCCACCAAGGTGGCTGCTCTCAGCTTTCTTTCCTGGCCTGAAACATTCTGCGCTTGTCACGTCTAATTTTACAAACTACATCTTGCCCTGTACTGTCATACTGGAAAGTCTTGATCATTAACTTGTGCTGCCTGGTTCTGCATTTCTCCACCAATATGCTGTAAGGATGGTGGTCGCTGCCGTGGTGCCCCAGGACACCCCATCTACACACTGAAGTGAGTGAAGGAGAAACCAGCGTCACGTCAATAGCACTGTCCTCATCACCTGGACGGTTTGCTGTCCTGGTGACATAGCCTCTGTTGATACATTTTGTTCTGGAGATTGTACAGCAGATCCCAATGTTTGTTTATATGCGTTATATAATTTACGGGTCAGAGATGAAGTGAATATTATGAAATGTATTACATCTTACAACACAATCTTCCTACCAACTCTATGACACCAATGCCAAACATGGACAATGACAGAAAAAGAGAAAAGAAAAATCACAACAACAGAAAAGAGATTCATGAAAAGAACACGGGGTATCAAGAAAAGATAAGATCAGAAATGAAGAAATCATGACTAAAGTGGGGTTATAGCTGCACTAGATTTTATTAGAAAGCAGCACGTCAAATGGTTTGGCCATGCAAGTAGGTTACCATCCAACAGCATACCACAACAAGCAATGATGTACATACCAGATGGAAACAGAGGAAAAGACCGACCACGTAACCGTTGGACGGAGGGAATAGCAGAGTCCATGGGAATATCAATACATGAAGCCCATAACCGGGCACTCTCACGATGTTTATACTTCACCTCGACACCGCAAGGTACAAGAGGAACATGATGAGATAAGTATTACATCTTCACACGAAAAAATCAATGTTCAATCATGAATATTCTCCGTGGTGCACGGGAATATCCTTATGAGAAGCATGTCACGTAGAGGAGCAGAAGTATTCAGAAGTGACGCCAATAATTCTACCCATAGTTTGTGCTTTTATGAAACGTTAAAGTTAAATTTAGTTGCATATCCTTTACAGGATGTTGCGGTCAACAACAGCATATTTTGCTGTTGTGATCTCTAGGCAAGTTTACGTTCAGTAGTTTGCCATTGCTTCTGAACAACGGGCACCAATACCATTTTGTAAAACACAAACACAACGCGGTCTGCTGCCAAATCGCGCGCAGTTGTGTTTCGAACGCGATATCACGAAACGCGTCCGTAACCCTTGGCCACGGAGCAGGCTCATGAAACGTTATTATTTTATAATATCTTTCCCTTCATCGCTAGCATCTGAATGTGTGAATATTGTTGAATGTGAAATTTTATACACTTCAAATCATCGTTATGAAATTGTACACATATTTTTGTCAAGAAGCTGATCGCAGGAAACTTATTCATACTACAGGGTGCATTTTTAATAACTGTACAGTGTTTGAAAATATTGTCGATGTAAGTTTTGTATTTACCTATTATGTTGCATGGACTTTACAGAGGGTGAATACAAAACTTGGGCCGGCAATATTTTCAAACACTGCACAGTCATTAAAAATACACCCTATACCACCCTATATTACAAATTCCGAGCAAAGAACAATGCATGCTTTGGGTGTGAGTAAACGGTCATATCGTCGATGGGTGCAAAAATCTTGAATGAAACCACCACGCAATAAGCAAACGGCAGGTAGAAAAGTAATTGTAAATAGCTTTGATGAGGAAATCATAAGACGAGCAATTATAAAAATGTTTGATACCAAAGAAACAGTGACTGTAAGAAAATATAGGGTTTGATTGAGAAAAAAAAATGACATAGACCTATTCGCAGACAGCAGAGCACATACTCCAGGATTGCCCAAACTACAACATATCCAGGCGAACCTTCTGGCCTAGAGAGACAACAACAACAACAACAATGGAAGATAAACTCTATGGACCGCTGAATGAACTAAAAAAGACTGTTAGATTCATACAAGAGACAACATTGCAGTTATAAACATATTTCAGGCGAACGAAAGAAGAAGAAGAAGACCTATTCAAAACAACTTTGTTGAAAATTATACGGACATTAGGCTTCTCGTTTAGAAAGTACAAAGGTGGTAGGAACATCATTTGCGTGCAATCACATTTAGAAGCCACGAGAAGCAATTACTTACGTAAAAATAGGAAAGTGCGAACAGAAAATGATGACATAGTGTATCTGGATGAAACCTAGTTTAATTCGCACCACACAAATGAAAGGAGTGGCGATCAGTGGATGGACAAAGCGATATGAACCAAGTCGTAAAGGACAGAGTTTTGGTCATAGTCCATGCTGGTGGTACGCATAATGGCTTACTACAGAATGCTGGACTCGTGTTCGTATCAAAACATACAGACAATATGGATTATCATAATGAGATGAATGGTAATGTATTTACAGATTGGCTCGAGAATACGGTTCTTCCATCACTAGATAGATCGTCTTGCCATATCGTCTTGCCTAATTATGGACAATGCGTCATATTACAATGTTGTTGCCCAAGAAGACAAAATACCTACGGTATCGAGCACAAAGGAAGCAATAACGATATGGCTCCATTTCCATATATAATCCATTAACATACCATTTCCAGAAACATATCTCAAGCTTTATTTGTTGTCCATTGTAAAATAGACGCAAAAATGCAAGACATATCAAATCGACGAGTTGATATAAAAGCATGGGTATAGGTGCTTGATACTTCCGCCGTATTATCCTCATTAAAACCCTATAGAACTTGTGTGGGCTAAACTTAAAGGACAGGTGGCAGCTGGGTATACTACATTCAAATTCTCTTACGTCAAGTTACTAACCCAGTCCGAACTATTAAATATTGATAAAGGTTACTGGGGGGAAAATATGAAGACCATGTGTTGAAAGAGACAGATGAATATTGGAGACAGGATGGATTAAATTTTATGCAAGTGAGAGCAGTCAACAACCTACTGGAATTGTCACACATAGATTAAGCTCCGTGCAGATCACAGACATTAATTCACATGCACACCTATTGGAATATTTTGCTCTAACTATCCTGAAGAATTGCAGGTCCTAAGTATTACAGCATCGGCACAAAATATACAACTTGTCAATAGCAACATCTTTATTCCTCACCGATGAACTGTGAGTTCCGCTAGCAGTCAACGCCGACAAACAACCAGCATTGAAAAAAAAACAACAACACTAAATGCATTTAATATCAAAAGAATAGTAGTACTGCGGTGAAAACTGGCCTATTGCAGCATAACAAGAAACGTGAGAACAAACACGTTATCAAATAAGGGGGAAATACACAACCACACAAATCAATCTATAAACTTTAATGAAACGAAGACCAACATCTTTGCCGTTAAGAAGAAATCCCACTATAGAGACATTCACAACTATATTTATCGTGCAAAACAGGTAATCCGTCTCTGAACAGGACATAACAAAGTAGGCAATCTTTTACGAAGTCTCAAATTGGTTTTACTACCTGTGTGCACGTGTGAACAAACTACACAGACAGCTGAATAGATCCTTAAACATTGACAGATGATGATTTAATTGCGGTATCATCTCTGGTCACCCCATACGCACATTAACGCACAGCTATTTAGAAGCTTTCACAAACTCCATTGAAAAAGCTAAATACGTCCCAGTAATATGACTCCTTGTGTATACATTATTAACCAGCAGCTGAAGAAAAAAGAAGGAAATGAAATATAAAGTGAGAAATATATTCCTTCTACTTTCCTGCCCATGTCAATTTCGATTCTACATTGTTTACCCCATTCCTCTGTAAATTCTCTGCCTTTACTAATATTACCCATTGCACCCACTTCCATAAGAATATGGATATGCCTTGTGTCGTTACTCTATTTGCCCTGCATTACTGTAAAACAAGTTTGTTAGCGTGAATTCAATTCATTTTCGCCAAAACATCGAAGAAATGTTGCCGCTTTGCATGATTTCAGTTGCCTTTGACGGTATCAAAGACATATTCTTTAAGTGTGCGTAAATATAAGAGGGCAGGAAATATGTCATAACTATTCAACAGATACTATTCAACAGATAATATTAAACAAAACTGAATGTGTATGAGGGCAATCATTTGTGAACGCACTATAACTTTAGTGCCATTACATAAGTACTCTATTTTTTTTTTAAATTTATATCTTTATTAGTATCCTTAGTGTCCAAGTCTATGAGAAGTTAGAAATATGATCAGGCATTGATATACTTCAGGCCATGTGGTGGGTTACTCTGACAGACGTAATGTAAGTAGAAGTGAATAGATTGCTTTCTATGTTAACGTTACTGTTGTAATGGAGGGGCCATCGGGAGTATTTCTAGAGGATACCTTACGTCAAAATAAATAAATAAATAAATAAATAAATAAATAAATAAAGGACGAGAGAAGCAAAATAACGAAGAGACAAATGTACGTGAAAAGCTTAAACAGCCAGACAGCAATAATGACTGGGATTCTTGGCAAGAAATAATTGATTGACTAGTTCACGAATCGACATCATAACACCACCGGTGAACACATAAAAACAAATAATACGTGAAATATCAACTTCATTAAAACATCAAAGGACAGGGATAGTCAAAAGTCATTATCTCCACTGTTTACTCCAGATCATACATATCTACAGGAAGAAGGAGGAGAAAGAAGGAGGAAGAAGTAACCTGCATTCCTAATACACTCGCAGATTTTCAGTCATTCACTGCAGGTACGAAAAAAGTCATTTGTGTTTTTTATCAGAATGCCTATTAATCAAGTGCCATCTGCACAGTCTGTTGCATGTCCTCTACAGAATGTTGTAATTAACCCCAGCTATATTGGATGCTTATGGTGTTTGGTAGTTTACGTTTAGTACTTTACCATTGCTTTCTGAGCCACCGGCACTCACACCTTTGTAGGGAAACCAACGCCAGGAGTTCTGCTTCCATATCGCCCGCAGCTGTATTTCGAACGTGGTATGTGGGATTGCGAATTGCGACCGTTACCTCCTCTCCAAAGAGCCGGCTCTAAGAATACCCTTCAAATTACTTGCTCTGTTACATTTCATATCAGACAGTTTTCGTGCTTGTTGTTCTACTGATTACTGTGACATCTAACAACATTATGTCGTTCACAAGCAGCTGCATTCCCATGCATTCCCGAACTCCCCTATCGCTATCCCCTTATCGGTTCCATCTGGTCATAGGATTAGAGTCCATATATAAAGAAATACCCGTGAAGAAAACATTACTAATCGTAGCCTAATCTCGGCCAGTCAGGATGTGCTATACTGAATCACGACCTGGTGCCATCCTAATATACGTCTCCTCCGATGTGTCATTTCAGTATCAGTTTTGCCCACTCCGCTAGTTTCTGAGCTTGCATGGAACAATCTCTGTAGCACAATCTCCCACGGGGTTCTTATTTTGGTAGAGGGTCGGGAGGAGAGTCTTTACTCCAACTTCACTCGAATAGATGCAATCCCTTTCGGGGTTAAAACAACATGAATGCCTGTACATCATAATTGAGAGTTGGAACTCAGAATCGCAAAAGAATCACCAACAAGTCAACTCTCTTGTCTATAATCACCAACAAGTCAACTCTCTTGTCTATAATCACCAACAAGTCAACTCTCTTGTCCATAATCACCAACAAGTCAACTCTCTTGTCTATAATCACCAAGTCAACTCTTGTCTATAATCACCAACAAGTCAACTCTCTTGTCTATAATCACCAACAAGTCAACTCTCTTGTCTATAATCACCAACAAGTCAACTCTCTTGTCTATAATCACCAACAAGTCAACTCTCTTGTCTATAATCACCAACAAGTCAACTCTTGTCTATAATCACCAACAAGTCAACTCTCTTGTCTATAATCACCAACAAGTCAACTCTCTTGTCTATAATCACCAAAAAGTCAACTCTCTTGTCTATAATCACCAAAAAGTCAACTCTCTTGTCTATAATCACCAAAAAGTCAACTCTCTTGTCTATAATCACCAAAAAGTCAACTCTCTTGTCTATAATCACCAACAAGTCAACTCTCTTGTCTATAATCACCAACAAGGCAACTCTCTTGTCTATAATCACCAACAAGTCAACTCTCTTGTCTATAATCACCAACAAGTCAACTCTCTTGTCTATAATCACCAACAAATCAACCCTCTTGTCTATAATCACCAACAAGTCAACTCTCTTGTCTATAATCACCAACAAGTCAACTCTCTTGTCTATAATCACCAACAAGTCAACTCTCTTGTCTATAATCACCAACAAGTCAACTCTCTTGTCCATGTGCCCGTTGTAAGTACTTGAGCGGCTTAACCAATAACAATGGCAACATAATGATCACACTGTAAAGTGAGGGACCCTGTCAAAATGTTCACACTGTAAAGTAAGGGACCCTGTCAAAATGTTCACTCTGTAAACTAAGGGACCCTGTCAAAATGTTCACACTGTAAACTAAGGGAACCTGTCAAAATGTTCACACTGTAAAGTGAGGGACCCTGTCAAAACGTTCACACTGTAAACTAAGGGACCCTGTCAAAATGTTCACTCTGTAAAGTAAGGGACCCTGTCAAAATGTTCACTCTGTAAAGTAAGGGACCCTGTCAAAATGTTCACACTGTAAAGTAAGGGACCCTGTCAAAACGTTCACACTGTAAACTAAGGGACTCTGTCAAAATGTTCACACTGTAAACTAAGGGACTCTGTCATAATGTTCACACTGTAAACTAAGGGACTCTGTCAAAATGTTCACTCTGTAAACTAAGGGACTCTGTCAAAATGTTCACACTGTAAAGTAAGGGACTGTCAAAATGTTCACACTGTAAAGTAAGGGACCCTGTCAAAATGTTCACACTGTAAAGTAAGGGACCCTGTCACACTGTAAGGTAAGGGACTCTGTCACACTGTAAAGTAAGGGACTCTGTCACACTGTAAAGTAAGGGACTCTGTCACACTGTAAAGTAAGGGACCCTGTCAAAATGTTCACACTGTAAAGTAAGGGACTCTGTCACACTGTAAAGTAAGGGACTCTGTCACACTGTAAAGTAAGGGACTCTGTCACACTGTAAAGTAAGGGACTCTGTCACACTGTAAAGTAAGGGACTCTGTCACACTGTAAAGTAAGGGACTCTGTCACATGCCTTAAGGCGCATAGGACATATGATGCTAGACTCACATTTTTATAGACAATCGGCAGCCGGTGAGTGATGTGCTCATTATTACCGCATTTACTTCCCAAGACAAATCTTGGTACCCATTGTAGGCTAGATTAGCTGGCAGCCCAGTTCAGTTAGAACATCCCAAACCGTCCGTTCACAAACTATAAACGCAGACTATAATCACAGACTATAAACACAGACTATAATCACAGACTATAAACACAGACAAACGCAGACTATAACACAGACTATAAACACATACTATAAACACAGACTATAAACACAGACTATAAACAAAGTTGCATGTCCTTTGCGAGACGATGCATTCATTCCAGACCCTGTTGTCTGTTTGGGATTTACTCGGCAATTTTACGTTCAGTTTTGCCATTGAATGTGAGTCTCCGTGGCGGAGTGGTCAAGCCATTTGATTCGGGCTCCGAGGGTTGTAGGTTCTATTCCGGGCGCGTCCTTCGGTTCACGAGTGAAATTTTTTGGAGATTCATGTGGGTCGTCGCTAGAGCTACGGAGTTCGTGCTGTGTGTGATGCTTTCCGCGCTGCGGAAAGAGACGGAGCCATATGGGATAAAACCCGATGCAATGAAGTCGACCCTGTCGACTTTTAAGTGACTTTTTTGCCATTGAATTCTGAACGGTGAGTCAGCATTCAAGCCAACTGACAGCCGTGTGGAAGGAACCCCCTATCACGATCACCAGAGAAAATTTAAGCGAGGATGCGTTAAAGCGATCGGCCACATCGCCGTTAAAAAGTAAAATCAAAGGTCAGATATGCTTTCATTAATAAACAGAGGTTTTATTAAAAACACGAGACATTTAAACTCTAATAATGGGCTGTTAACTTATTCAATGCCAAACGAAAAGTAAGTCTGAACCAAACATGGTGTACGATCACATGAATAAGTATTGTGATGTAAATTTCCATTCACAGAACGTTAAAATTGCGAAAGATGCCACGAAACAAAATAAATAACACGTTGACCCTAGTATGACAATATATCGTCCTTCTGTCCAAATGAGAGGCCACATTTGGCAATATATTATTGTTCGGCACTTAATCAGTTAAGGAGTACACGAAAATGACCTGTTCATTAGTAAGTTCAATACCTATTTACTTTGTAAGTGAAGCCCGGGCAGTAAACGCAAGTTGTTGCTGACCGTTATCTACAGCTTCATTGTGGAACAGAAATTGCCGTCCAAACCTTCATTGTAGAATCACTTCAAGTGCTATCTAGCTGGCTTCCTGAACGCGAACACTACTGTAGACCTTGCCCATAAGAGTAGTGACAATGATTAGCGAATACCAGTGACGCGTCTAAACTTACAGGCTTAGAAAATAAAATATCGAAGTTTGTCAAAGCCATCTTATAATGAAGCCCCATCGTAGGACTGTGATAGGAGGTGGGCACTGGATAGCCAAGGTAAATGATGCGCTTGTTGACAGCATAGAAGTTATTAACCTCGCCGTAAACAAAAACGTAAGATTAAGAGACCTAAAATGGAGGTAAAATGTAACACTTAAATGACCTGGGCAGGTACGACGAAGCGTTGTGAGGCCTGTATTTGTGATCGGTAACCTCTATCATGCCGTCTCCGTGGCAAAGGTGTTATGGCCGCGGTTCGTAATTCCGCTTAATTGCGTCCAAAACACAGCTGCGACCAATTTTGCAGCAGACCGTGTCGCGATAGGGTTAAACGTGTTGGTATGGGAGCCGGGGCAATGGCAAACTACTGAACGTAAACTTGCCAAGACATCAACAACAGCAGTACAATGCTGGTGTTGACAACGATGTCCTGTAAATAGAATATGTAAAAAAAAAAAAAAACTCTATCATACGTTTTGTTTCATTGTGCCCTGGTTCTACTTTTTTTTTTTGGGGGGGGGAGGGTGTGGGGGGAGGGTGTGGGGTTAAGATATTCATTTATAACTATGCTTAACAGACGCATACATACACATGCACATACATGTTTGGGTGGGTGGAGGGGGGGGGGAAATAATAATAGAACTAAATAACTGCAACTGTTAATATGTAAACTCAAACCGCGATAACACCCTGTATCAAACAATGGACAAATCTCATGTTTGAGTAAACAAAATGATTGTTTTCTTAATGTAAATTGGCCATTATGACAAACAAAAATAAGGAGAATTATATAATTTGGACATCTAGCAATGCACACAAGTCTGTTGTCCCATGTCCTTTACCGGACATTGCTATCAACCACAGCATTTTTGGCTGTTTGTGAAATGGTAGAAAAATTGACGTTCAGCAGTATGCCAATGCTTTCTTATCGGCTAACATCTAAAAGAATCGAAATCGACTCAATGCGAAATGATTCCAAATTGACCGCCGGGGATTTCAAACCCTCGACTAGGTATGTTCAACAATTGTGCAACTGCGTTTACTAATCCTTCAGCCTCAGACGCTGACCATAAAAGTTTAGAAAATATAATTATGCAGAGAACTATACCCTAGAGAAAGAACCTATACTTGTGCATGGATGTGAAGCGTGGACAAAGAGCAGAAAAAACATCTAGTGGCAGCAGAAATGTGATTTCTAATGAAAATGAAAAGAAAACAATGAACAGACAGAAAAACCAATGAGTAAATCCTACAAGAAGCAAATGAAAATTGTAAAATGATTAGAGAAATTAAGAGTTAAAAGTTAGTTGCATATCCTTTACAGGACGTTGCAGTCAACACCAGCATTTTTGCTGTTGTGATCTCTTGGCAAGTTTACGTTCAGTAGTTTGCCATTGCTTGCTAAACAAGGTAAAAAAACCAACGCAACGCCGTCTGCTGCCAAAATAGCGCGCAGCTGTGTTTCGAACGCGGGTTTGCGGGATCACGAATTGCGTCCGTAATCTCGTCGCCACGGAGCCGGCTAAATTAGGCGTAGACAGTTACAATTTGTGTACATGCTATGAGAAAGAACTAATCTAGCGAACTTGGTGACAACTGGCAAGATTGAGGGGAAAAACCAAGGGGAAGGCAGTGACGTAAATATCGGATGGCTTGAGCACATGGCATGTTGTAGTCAAGAACACAGAGTTGATCCACGACACTGGTGATCGTGTGAGATGACGAAATATGACAGCTCATGCTTATCGGCATGGCACATGATGATGACACCTAAGAGGTGGAGAGGTGGAGGTTCACAATGTAGATGAATCCAAGATGTGATAGACAATTTGCACAGGACAGCAACAGAGACAGGGCATATTGCGAATGATAGAGAGACATTTCGTAACACTGTTATAGGGGAAAAGTTCTCTACGCGACAGACCACTCGACGATAAATTGCACTGACACTAGTGGAAATATTTCTTTCAACAGCGTTATGTTCCTACAATCCCCAGGGCCGTGACAGACGGAATTTATGACATTAAACTAATCGAAACATTATCGAGTCGAGACTAGAAGAGAGATTTGTCTCCCTCCATGAACACAGTGAGTAAATGCACGAACACGACAAGTGGGATTGATAAGCTTTACAAGAACACAATGATAAATAACAAAATGAACGTTGCAGCAAGGGTGTTCGTTGGCGCACACATAATAAACAGACATTTATACAACCACGTTATATATATATATATATATATATATATATATATATATATATATATATATATATATATATATATATATATATATATATATATATATATATAATACACAGACGCACACACACACACATACATGAGTTCCTTTATTTGCAAGTTCTTTAAAGATCGTTGCAATCAGCTCCAAACATGTATAACCTGTGTGTGAGTTACTAGGCATGTTTACGTTCAGTAGCAAATGCAAACCCTAAACTGATTAGAGAAATTATAAATAGACAGACAGAATTTGTTTGGGCACGTTATGAGAAGAAATGAACTAGAGAAATGGTTACATCTAGAAAATTAATGGGAAAATAACAATGGGACGGCAAAGAAACAAATATCTGGATGGCTTGACCACATACTATGGTCGAGACAAGAACACAGAGCTGATCCACGCCTATGGTGATCGTATTAAATGGCGAAAGATGACCGCCCACGCTTATCTGCATGGGACATGATAATGATGATGAGTTTGTATTACGACGTACATTGACGAAACCTGAGATTAGTATAATTTGAAAGGCCTTTGGACTCCACAAAAGAAACAAGAGAAGACCTGAAACACAATGAGAAGAGAAGTAAAAACAGAAATGAGTAATGCGGGGAACCCATGAACGTAGCTGCCTGAGATAACTAAGGATGAGACTTCTTGGAGCAGAGGTTCCCAAACCACGGCCCGCTGACCATTTGTGGCCGCCAGCTGTCAGAAAGTGGCACGCAAGGCCTCGCTCAGTCATTTTCCGCAATGATCGTTATAAAAAAAAAAAACAAGCAACGTTCCAGACACCACCTACAGTAACCTAGCTGCGCTTATGACTTTAGGCACGACAGATGTGTGCCTAGACATTGATAAAATGGCATCTGAACTTAAGTAACTGGTTATGAAGAACAGTTACAATTGTAAATTAATCAAATTAATAGCGATTTTCCAAACTGATTTAACATTTCAGTTAAGAAAGGTAAGAATGATATCGCACGACTTTTATAATTTTATAACATTGTGGCCCACTTAATTACAGAAAAATATTAGATATGGCCCTCTTCTTGAAAAGCTTGGGAACTACTGGCTTTGAGTGAATTGCTTGATGTTGTAAACCCCAGTGGGAAATAAATGACGAAAGGAGATGAACAAAGACACTTTGCTATTGACTTCTGAACGATCGACGCTCTTATCATTGAAATCAACGCAAAGCAATCTGCTGCCAGCGACTGATTTCGAATATTCGACCCGGTATGTCGGGACATTTAGTTTGCCAAATCAATTATTTAACAAATACTGGTAGACATTGACATCTTGTTTACACAAATAAACAGGTAATTAACAGACAGGTTGAACTGACACATTAATATAAGATTCAGTTACTGTTGATGTCATTTATTGATTGGGCCTGTCTCTTTTGGCCTTTGAATACATTTCTCATTTTTGGCATCTGTTCGACACAATATATGATTGAATGGGAAAATGCATATCAGTACCAATTACAGACAATCAATAAATAAATAATAATCAATACGATGATCATAAGTGTTGTAAATCTTCTTCTAAATAAAGAAATGTTCTAAATCATAGTGTGGCCTGAGTTATTCAAATGTTTTTTATAAATCATTTTTCCTGTGAGGGATTGTGTTTGTTGGCATTGAGAAAGGTCACCTCTGAGTGGTAGATTTGGGTTAAGCCTGGGTCCATTGATTGATGGTTCCGTTTCAGTACTTGCCAGTGAAGCTACCCTGAAGGCTGCCCTTGCTATGCTCAAGGCTTGAGGTATCTTCCATCTCATGTGTGTGGGTCATCTTTTCTCTCTGCCTCCCTCTTCTGGTCAGGTTGCCACCAAGAACATCACTGTGCAAAAGTTACATAGGCATGTATAATCTTACCAATGCAATTTTACATCATGTTATTAAGTGTGAACACAACATAACAGGAAGGATAAGATCAGAAGAGCTGGTGTTGTGTTAATTTGTGTGGAGTCAGAGATTATTACATTGGATGCACCTGCTATCATCTGCTACCTGCTGTATGCATTCTCTCAGTGTACTTGTGGTTCATTGAGAAGTGTACAATCAGACATAGCTAGGAGTGATGATGTGTTGTTCCTTGGAGCATTCAAGTCAAGCTGATAGTGCAGGACCATGACAAGGATAAAATGCATTTTGATAAATGACATACAATTAAAACATCTTCATCACCTCATTTGGTTATGCATTGTGTATATAAATGTTTCTCAGTACCTTCCAAATTAACTACTTGTCCTCTTCTTCTTCTTAAAAATCATTTCCTTTTGCCTGCTGTTGTTGTGGTGTGGAGTGGAGTGCTGTGTTGTGTAGTGTGTTGGGTTAACTTCTGTTGATTGGGATCCTCATAGCTTGTACCACTTGTCCCCATCTTCATCAGTTAATATGAGTTTAACTCATCATGTGTTTCATTGTTATTCATGTCCAACATACAGAATTTCTGATGTGTATTGGTTACAAAATGTAATCCATACAAGATCATGACAACAATACATTAGTAAGAGGTTGTTACATAAAGTACTACAATATGGGAAACCCATGTAATTTACGACCACATACATTAATATGTACTGTGGAATTACCATTCTACAGAGTATGACAATTTACATGCTTCATTTAATCCACACAGAGAACACTGTCGGTGTCTGTGGCCAATGGGTTAGTGAGAGCAGTTTCACAGTTCCCCGACATAACGGATAGAAGGTTCGTAATCAGCATCAGACGATTTGAGTGCAGGTCGGTCTGCTGTGATTTCAGTTGTATGAGCAATGGCAAGTACTCACCTCATCTCGTCTTGTCCTCTTGTACCTTGCGGTGTCAAGAAGAATCATAAACAGGAGAGAGTGCCCGTTTATAGGCTCCATATATATATATATATATGGAAAAAAAAAACACTATCGAAACACAGACATTCAATCGGGTTTGTGTCCTCAATGAATCAAAGAGCATGCTCACGAGGATAGAGATGGGGTGGGTCCGAAGAGAGTGCCTGCTGTCTTTGGAGCTGTTTCGGCTGGCAAAGATGAGATTCATCTTCGTGCCAAGACATGTGGGCGTACAGGGGAATGAGCAGGCTGACAGGCTTGCAAGTAGGGCTACTATGGAAGGTGGACGAGCCATGTCCAGGCAGACATTCTCAATGCTCTATGAGAAGTCGTTTACGAGAACCAAACGGTGACTCGGAATCTACAACCATGGTCAGGCTGCGAGAACAGCAAGTTAAAAGAGGTGTGGCCAATCAAGAACACTACGCAGGAAGCCAAAGAAGAGTAATAAATCAACACAGAACTGGTGTCGTGAGCCGCTACAAGCTGCGGGATTCACTGAGGTGGGGATCCGAGCACTTATGGACTGAATGGTTCGATGTGCAATGAGGATGATCTGTCGACTAACTAACTAACTAGCATAGTTATATGACCGATTAATTTAACTTGTTGCTTTATAATGAAATCTATGGCTGCTGTAACACCCAATACTGAATTTAAATATGGCCTATTAAATCACAAGCAACCAATATATGCTGGAGTTGATTGCAACGTCCTGAAAAAGGGCATGCGACTAACTTTTAGAACACATTAACGTTTTCACTCACGACACCAGTTCGTAAACGACAGACAATGGCTACGGTCATCCGATCAGTATGGTCACTGCCAGGAAGGACGAATGGTAGACTTCCCTCCTTATTGATTCCCGGGCAGAGGAGGCTCGTCAGCTTTGGTTGGTATCTCTTCTAAGAGAGGGAACTCTAAATCTCAAACCTCCGCTACCTTGCGGGTATATCCATATTGGAAAGGCTTCGGTTGTAAATCCTGAGGACAAATCCGGAGATGGGAGTCCATAAGGCAGTTCCATGTTGTAAACAGCCTAGTTCTGCCAACTCCTGCGACGGCACCGATGCCAAGTTGCATTGGCTACCGCCTTTCCTTTGGTCAACATCGGCTACGTATAGAGGGGGAACTTGCTACTGGGCAACAGCTGGTTCTCCGATTTCCATTGCCCAGGCTTCTGCCCTGAAGAAGTCACTCCAGCACCGCATAAAGCGGTGACACAACACGGCACTAAGACTGGGGATAGATATTGTCGCCCTGCAAGAGACCAAACTACAAGAATCTGGAAGCATCAAGGAGAGGGACTTCACTTTCTACTGGCATGGCAAGCCGTGCGGAGAGACCAGGGAGCATAGAGTTGGCTTCGCTATCAAAAACAAGCTGCTTAATTCCATCATACCACTAAGTGATGGCTTTGAAAGAATACTGAAGCTCCAACTCCAGATAGAGGCTGGCCCAGTTAGTATTATAAGCGTTTACGCCCCAACACTAACTGCAGCATCAGAATCTAAAGACAAGTTCTATGACGACCTTAGCAAAGAAGTCCGTGAAACACCAGAGAAACAACATCTTTTTATCCTGGGGGATTTCAATGCCAGGGTTGGCTCCGACCACAAATCTTGGCCTTCATGTCTAGGACAGTTTGGCTTTGGGAAGATCAATGACAATAGACAATGTCTCTTGGAATTCTGCAGCCACCATAATCTGTGCGTGACCAACACCTTCTTTGACACGAAACCTCAACACAAGGTGTCATGGAGGCACCCCAGATCAAAGAACTGGCACCAACTCGACCTGGTGCTCACTAAACGCAGCAATCTCCGCAATGTACGGCTGACTCGCAGCTATCATAGTGCTGACTGCGACACCGACCATTCACTCGTCTCCAGCAAGGTGAAGATAAAGCCCAAGAGAATCTACAGAAGCAGAACAGAAGGAAGACCACGCATTGACACCAGCGGCACCCAAAATAAAGAGAAGGTCAACAAATTCATGCAGGCTCTTGCGGATACTCTGCCTGGCCCCACAAACGGAAATTCCACCGAGAGATGGAGTCATTTTCGCGACACCATCTACAATACAGCACTATCAACATTTGGCAAGAAGCAAACTAAGTCAACCGACTGGTTTGAAGTACACTCTGAAGAGATGCTCCCAGTCCTGGAGATAAAGAGACATGCATTCTCAATGTATAAAACATCACCTTCAGAGAAAACATTGCAGGCATTGCGGACCGCCAGAAATAGAGTACAACAGATGGCAAGAAGATGTGAGAACAGGTACTGGCTACAGCTCTCTGCTCAAATTCAAACTTGTGCAGACACTGGAAATATAAAAGGAATGTACGAGGGCATCAAGCAAGCTGTCGATCCATCAAAAAATAAGATGGCCCCTTTACGATCAACTGAGGGGGTAATCATAAAAGATCGAGCGAAACAAATGGATCGCTGGGTAGAACACTACTCAGAGCTATACTCAGTGGATAACACTGTCAGTGAAGAAGCTCTGGAAGCCATCGATCAACAGTCCGCCATGCATGCCCTGGATAACGAACCATGCCTCACAGAAATCAGCGAAGCACTAGACTCTCTCAAATCCGGCAAGGCACCTGGAAAAGATAGCATTCCACCTGAAATTTTTAAATATAGTAAAGAAACAATCATCCCAGAACTGTATGCAATATTTCAGTTCTGCTGGAAAGAAAAATCAGTACCACAAGATATGAAAGACGCAAACATCGTTACCCTTTATAAAAAAAACAAAGGCGACAGAAGCGACTGCAACAACTATCGCGGCATTTCCCTACTCAGCATTACAGGCAAGATTTTTGCCAGAGTAATCCTTAAAAGATTACACATTCTTGCTGAAATAATCTACCCCGAATCGCAGTGCGGATTTAGACCCAACAGGTCCACCATCGATATGATTTTCTCACTCCGGCAGCTCCAAGAGAAGTGCAGATAACAGAGGAAGCCATTATATATTGCCTTCATCGACCTCACAAAGGCATTTGACCTCGTGAGCAGAAGCGGCCGTTTTAAGGTCCTTGAAAAGGTTGGATGTCCACCCACCCTTCTTAGTCTCGTGAAATCATTTCACGAAAACATGCAGGGGACCATTTTATTTGACGGCTCAACATCCCAGTCATTCAGCATCAGCAGTGGAGTGAAGCAGGGCTGAGTGCTTGCTCCTACACTCTTTGGTATCTTCTTCGCCGTTCTCCTTAGGCAGGCATTTGGGACTGCCACTGAAGGCATATACCTCCACACAAGATCTGATGGCAAACTTTTTAACCCATCAAGACTCAAGGCAAAGACCAAAATAAGATCAAGATGCGTAAGAGAACTACTTTTTGCAGTAGATGCAGCACTGACTACTCATGCAGCAAAAGATCTCCAACGGCTCATAGATCGTTTTGCTGCCGCCTGCAAAGACTTTGGGCTCACCATTAGCCTAAATAAAACACAGGTTATGGAACAAGATGCTGGTGCGCCTCCGTCAATCAAAATTTCTAATTACGAATTGAAGGTCGTCCACGAGTTTGTGTATTTCGGGTCGACAATATCAGATAATCTTTCATTAGAGACACAAATCGACAGACGCATTGGAAAGGCAGCCACGCCATTTTCCAGGCTAGCTAAAAGAGTTTGGGAGAATAATAGTCTAACATAGCGTACAAAAGATCAAGTATATAAAGCTTGTGTTGTTAGCACACTACTCTATGGGTCTGAATCCTGGACCCTGTACTCAAGACAGGAAAGGAAGTTGAATTCCTTCCATATGAGATGTCTGAGACGTATTCTGGGCATAACATGGAAAGACCACATAACAAACAAACAGGTGCTTGAAAGAGCAGATATTACCACAGTGCACACCCTACTCAAGCAGAGACGCCTCCGGTGGCTGGGCCACGTATCTCGAATGGAGGATGAACGTATTCCCAAAGACCTCCTATACGGAGAACTAGCCACAGGAAAGAGGCCAACCGGAAGACCCCAAATGCGATATAGGGATGTGTGTTAACAAGATATGAAAACCCTTGGAATAGATCCAGACACGTGGGAAAGAGTTACAACAGACAGATGCTCCTGAAGAAGAGATGTACGAAACGGACTGGTGCTCTTTCAGCGCATTCTGATCCAACAAACTGAGGATATGCAGCACAGGCTTAAAACGCAGTCACTTATTGCGGGACTTGCCTCGTCTTACAGATGCGGAAACTGTGACAGGGATTGTCACTCTCGCATTGGACTATACAGTCACCAGCGGTGCTGCCAAGTACCTCCCAAGCGGCGCAACTCTATAGTCCTTCAGGACTGAAAGAGGCCTTCTACTACTACTACTACTACTACTACTACTACTACTACTACTACTACTACTACTACTACTACTACTACTACTACTACTACTACTACTACTACTACTACTACTACTATACTACAACTACTCTTGGTGAATTGTAAACATATTACATGGGTAGTTGTTTATATAAATGTATGCTAACGTACTGAGCTGCTGGCTCTGTGGCAAAGAGATTACGGATGCCAGTCGTAATTCCGCATACCGCGTTGGAAACATTGTTGCGGGCGATTCGGCAGCAGATCGCATTGCGTTGATTTTCGTATAATGGTATGAGTTCCGGCCGTTCAGAAAGCAATGGTAAACTACTAAACGCAAACTAGCCAAAGAATGACAAACAGCCAAACAATGCTGGTGTTGATTGCTATGTCCTGTAAAGAATATGCAACTAACGTTTTTGCTAACAAGCTTTAGAAATTACATAATTTCTAATTAAACGCCGTAGCAAGTGGTAAGGTGAGAGGCATGAATACGAGTGGAAGGCAGCAGTTTATATAGGAAGATAACAGTTTTAATGGAAAGATAACGGTTTAAATGGAAAGATAACGGTTTAAATGGAAGTTAACAGTTTGAATGGAAAGATAACGGTTTAAATGAGGCGATAGCTGTGTGAATGGCGGTTAGCAGCTTAACTGATTAAGTGCCATGTGATGATTAATCGTCTTAAGCAACTTCTGGTATCTGCCATGGGCTTATATACAGTCGTTATTTTATGCAAGCCTCTTTAATTTGATACAAAATACAACATGTCTGCTAACATATTAACAACTTTCAAGGCATAACTGAAATACATCCCTGCTTCCAATTTTCCGTCATCCATTTTTGTAAGGTCCAAATCTATGTTTGGTTTGGCACTGAATTTGTTACAGCACACGGTTTAAATGAGAGGAAAACGATTCATCTGGAAGGAGACGGTTTAAATGGGAGGATTGTGGTTTAAATGGGATGGTAACAGTTTAAATGAAAGTCTAGCTGTTTAAACTGGAAGATAGCTGCTTAAATGGGAAAACATATGTTGAAATGGGAGGAGAACGCCTTAAATTGAAAGACATTTGTTTAAATGGGATGAGAAGGGCTTTAATGGAAAGACATATGTTTAAATGGGATGATACAATTAGTAGAACTGTGACAAAACTGTGCAAATGTAAACAATATAAAATAACACAAAGTAATGCAGCTTTACAGAATTGCAAAAAATACAGGATGTTGCGGCGACTAGCCTTCGTCGGCAAACAATTATATACACAAAGCACAGCATATAATCACAGAAAAGATCATCCAGTGACTACATTAAGGCATAAAAACGGGATGAGAACAAGGAAAAGATGAAAAATAATTTATTGGCTAGTTATCTCAGAATTCCAAGCTGTCATTAAAAAAATATATATTTTTCTTAAAATTTTCATTTTCTCTTAACTGTTCTCATCTTGTCATCTTTTCATTCTTCTCACCCCGTTCTTGTGCCTTAATGTAGTCACTAGATGGTCTTCTCCGTGATTATATGTTGTGTTTTGCGTATATATTTGTTTGCTGATGAAGGTTAATCACCGCAATGCCATGTGTATTTTCCAATTATATTCTGTAATCTACTAAAATCAAATGCGCTATCTCGTAACACCAAAATCACAATATAAAAAACTCTGATCAGACCAGTTGTGCTGTATGGTTCTGAAACCTGGAGTACAACGAAAGGAGACGAAGCCTTGTTACAAACCTTTGAGAACAAAATTTTAAGACGTATCTTTGGACCCATTAGGGATACACAAAGTGGAGAGTGGAAAAGAAGAAGTAACAAAGACATTTATGATCTGTTTAAGTCCCCGCTAATCACTGGTATCATGAAGGCTAATAGATTACAATGGCTGGGGCATATAGAAAGAATGGAAGATAATAGGGAAACAAAACTCGCTTACACTCAGGAAATAAATTACCGTAGACCCCGAGGTAGACCAAGAAGACGGTGGAGAGATAATACATATACAGACTTACAAGCACTTGGAATCAACGACTGGCAAGAGAGGGTCCACCAGAGAGACGAATGGAGACGGATTGTATCTGCAGCAAAGAACCTCAATGGCTCGGAACGCTGAGGAAGAAGAAGATTCTGTAAAGCTAAATTACTCTATATTATGTTATATTGTTTAAATGGGAGGAGAACGGTTTAAATGAAAAGATATATATTTAAATTGAATGAGAAGGGTTAAAATTGGAATACATCTGTTTAATTTGCGGGTAATACAATTTGAATGGAAAGATGGAGGTTTATGTAGGAAGATAACCCCAGAAGCTGACCGTTACAAACTAGGTAAAACTGTACCATGGTGACAAGAGGCAGAAACTGCCTGAGAAACATTGCAGCCTACCTTCAAAGTGACGATATCAACTTATCCTATCCCAGAGGATTCCATCACGTCTCTACACAATAATTGAAATCCAATGCAAATGTAATATCCTCGAGTATGGAGTCTCTAAAGAGATCACAATTGGCAGGACAAAACATTCTCATTTGTGCTTACTCTAACTTTTATGGGAATGGGTAGAACAGTAGCTAGCACGCTTGCCTAGTGGTCATGTTTTCGAATGCCAGGAAATGTATTGGGTAGAAAAGGTGACCGGCGTGAAACTGACCTCATCACTCAACGGGTGCTGATTGATCAATACAAATAGGAAATCAGCATTATATGCTCAATACTTCTCAGTGCTTGAGAAGGGATATTCCGTTACTAAACTCCTCAAACAATTCAAAACAACGCTTTTTCTTTGCGAATTTGAATAGTGAAGTCACAATCAATATATTGCTCATTTTATTGCCTGACATATTTCGCTGTATCTCGCCAGGTGAATTCTCTGAATAAAAGATCAACATAGAAAGAAAACGACCATGTTACACACCTTAGGGCGTATTGTCCATGTATTGCAAAACATATATTTGTATCGACCAAGCGACACTACAGAGGTGATGTGGTCGTATAACGCCTGCCGCTTTTACTACCTAAGACATGTTCATGTTACTTATTTTAAGTTTGGTGGACCTGGAAGCCCAGATGAATTTTTAAAATCAGCCTAGATACGAACTCGAGCCCATGAACTCGGGCCGGCTGGCGAGTGTCCAGTCATGGCGCAACAGCAGCTCCCGTTCCAGAAATAGTTGCTTTAATACATATTGAATCTTGTCTGCAGTATGCACCTGGCGAGACACTGGGATATATGCCAAGCAATGATGTGTGCAATACATTCTGTATGTCATCTAAGAACAGTGTCTTAGTTATCTAACTATAGATTGGTGTGACCTCTAAACAGGAATCCTCCAGCACTACTACCTGGCTTTCAATTTGGCGCACCCTTTTCTCCTTGATTAGTCGAAGTGCTCTGCTTTTACAAAAATGGGCGTTAACTTTAATGAATAAATATGTGCCTAATAAAAAAAAAAAAAAATTAAAAGCCCGTGTCGTCGTCAGATTTGTAAGACTCTTCTTTCGTTGTCTTTGTTGTCAGAGGCAGCAGCAGCTGGGGGAACAGCAACTGCACCACCTGATGGGAATGATGCGAAATTTGAGTAACCTAATACGATGAGCTCTCCACTGTTTTTTCCTTCGAATTCACTCATGATTTTGCTGATTCTATCGGATTCTCTTTCGATTCCCCTATTGCCGAGAATCCCCTCCATATCAGCAGCAGATGGTGAAGCTTTTCCGCTAAGGGAGGATAGGAGGTAGGCGGCGACGTTAAGCATTTTGAGAGGGATTTAAGATCGCTTGGAACGTTCTGTCGTCACCGAACTCATTGCTGTTCTTTATAGTAGACTAGCTGACCCCGCCCGGCTTCGCCCAGTCCTTGGTGGGGAGCATCTCATTTAATTCATATAAGTAGTCATAAAAGTTCCCGTTCCCGTTACCGACTATCTGTCTGTCTGTCTGTCTGTCTGTCTGTCTGTCTGTCTGTCTGTCTGTCTGTCTGTCTGTCTGTCTGTCTGTCTGTCCGTCCCTCCCTCTCTGTCTGTCTGTCTGCCTGTCTGTCTAATCATTTATTGGTTGCAGTTAGAACAACCTTAGATAAACGAAGACCAACTTACAAAAAGCATTAGAAAGAGCACTTGAAAGATCTTTACATCTTCCCCCAACAATTAACTTGGGTAAATGGAGCGGCGGCAGCAGCATCAGCAGAAGAAGGAAAAGGAGGAGTAGACAACTTCAGCGAAAAGGTGGGTCTGTCTATCTATCTGACCCGGCGTGACTTCGCCCAGCTCCTGGCGGGTAGCGTCTCATTAAATTCATACAACAAAAAAAGTAACTTAAAAAAATGCCCTTCCACACACCATCCATTATTTTTAATGAAAACTCTTTCTAATCACCTGCATGACTACAGTAACTTCTTAAGCAAAAAAAGATGAGTTACAATGTTATGCATTGTGCATCATTTTTATGAAAACTTTGAAAATGCCTTACAGTTTGTATCATTGTTTATTATAACTCATATGCCGGTACATAACTATGGACAAAGAGTTTATAAATCTTTGAAAACGATGCCACAATATGACTATAAGTTATACAGAAAAGTTATGCCCCTTGAAATAACTTTTACAGAGTTAGGTCCCCTGAGATATATGAAATTATGATGAAAAATGAAAAATGAAATAATACTGAGTAAGCAGGCGATTTCACACTAACAAAATATCACAGTTGACAGCTCTGGAATGAAAGGAAGGCGTGTAGAAAATTTCATCTCAATCGGATGGGCCGTTCGCGAACGAATAAAGGACATACGGAGATACGCACATCCTTTTTTATATATAAGATACGCGCAGAGATAAAAAGCCTTTTCTTCCTAGGTCAGTGTGTCTTTGCGCAACTATTTCATGTCTTGTTTGCACGTAAACTGATTCATTATTCTGGACGTCAAATTCTTCTATTACGTTGTGCTAGCTGACCACAGAGAATCGCCATTGAAATACATTCACTTGGCAGGTGAAATATACAGTACAATGACAAGAATCGCAACATTGCGGACTACTGTTAAACAATACATTTTAAGAATTTTTTTTTAAAATGTCGTAACTCTCTCTCTCTCTCTCTCTCTCTCTCTCTCTCTCTCTCTCTCTCTCTCTCTCTCTCTCTCTCTCTCTCTCTCTCTCTCTCGAGAGAGAGAGAGAGAGAGAGAGAGAGAGAGAGAGAGAGAGAGAGAGAGAGAGAGAGAGAGAGAGAGAGAGAGAGAGAGAGAGGAGATCACAATCAAATCAAATCAACTTTATTTTAAAAGGGTCACAAATTGGGCACGCAGGCCCGTCTTACATTTGGCCCTTCCAATCACTTATCTTTCCTTCATCAAGAGCATTATACATTCACATAGGAAAAAAAAAACATTGTGAAATGAATATTGTAAACATAAACAAGCAAATTACAATGTTATGAGGACCATCTCCCACCTACCCACACATCATCCCACCCACACACACCCCCACCTACCCACACACACACACACCCAAGGGCACATACATACCCCACCAACCGACCCATCCCCTCCCGCACATCCCCCTCCCGCACATCCCCTTCCCGCACATCCCCCACCCACACACACTGCCCTCATCTGTTCCCTAACCCAAACACACTCGCTACCCTCAAACAACCCTCACCAACCCACACATCCCGCGTTAACCCACATAAACATCCTAACCCACACATCCTCTCCCCACCCACACCTCCAACCACCCATCCCCCAGCCACACCTCCATCGACCACATATTCCCCACCCACTCATGCACATCCCCAACCAACCCACACATCGCACATCCACTCACACATCCCCAAACCATACACACACATCCCCACCAACTGACATCTCCCTACACACACACACACACACATATCTCCCTAACCACCTATACATCCCCAATCAACTCACACACACCCCACCACCCACAAATACATCCTCCACCCACCCACACATGCCCTAACCCAATCCCCCACCACACACATCCCCCACCCGCATATCACATACATCCCCTACCACGCAACATTCCCAACCCACGCACCACACACACATATCCCTCACCCACACATCCCACACCCACATACCACCACACATCCCCACCTACACACCACACACATATCGCCCACCCACATACCACACAATATCCCCACCCACACCCACACAGATACCCTCACCCACACACCCCACATACCCCCACCCACACACCACACAAATTCCCCACACACACACACCCATATCCCACCCACACACATATCCCCAACCAACACGCCACACATCTCTCCCCATCCACACACACACATTCCCCACCCATCCACCAACACACACTCACTCACCCACACATCCTACACAACGCACCCACATACCCCCACCCACCCACAACCAAACATCTCTCGATCACAATACCCCTACCCACACACATCCTCCATCCACTCACGCAACCCACCCCGACACATACACATCCCTCACCCACCTACACATCCCTAAGCCACTCACACACTCCCACCCACACATTTACTATCCACACACATATCCCCCACCCACGCACTCATTCCCCATCCACACCCCCACCACCAACAAATACTTCCTCCAACATCCCCTACTCACCCACTGTCACTTGTTTTCCCGAGAGGAAGTTGGAATCAACAAGCACATCTTCAAACTTATTATCTGTTGGGATTATTGACTGACTTTGGTCTACACTCCTCTCTTCGGTCTTCCCTTCCATATATCTATTTCTTTCACTCTCTCTCTGTTATTCCCTCAATACATACTCCGACAGCAGTTCCTTTCAACGATAAACAAAAGATTTATTAATAAAAAAACTATGTCTGGTGTATGTATGGATAGTGTCTATGTAGTTGGTATGTTCTTCTAGTGTGGATGCAAGATAAGATGTTGATAGATAGTCTCCGTAATCTTCTCCGGCAGATTCAACAGGCCAAAACATCAGATATCAAACACAGAATTAGAACGTTCTCACCCGGTATGATCCGTTCAGCTTGAGTCTTGACTTAATCCAATTCTTGAAAAAACAAACAATGGTTCACCACAGTAACACCGTACAGTAATGTGATCACGGTAAGTCCTTTCCGTAGACAGAGTTTTCCGTTTTATGTTGTTATAATCCATCAGTGAAAACACCTCACACCTGTCCACAGTTATTTAACCGTTCTCTGAATATAGGTACACTGGTCTAGGGTTCTTCCCTGTTTCGTTTAGGTGAGTACTCCATGACAATGTTTTATCCTATTTTCTATGCTTGAATAAAGTTCCTTCTCTAAGGATCACCAAAACCTGTTTTTTTGATATTCGTTAAGTCACCCACTTTGCATTTGCTATAGTGACATACTTTCACTGCACCTGTGAAGTGCCTGATTAAATTAACATGTCTTTCCTGTATTATCAACACTGCTTTCTCTGTACAAGAGATGTACTGGTTGATCTTCTTTGATAGGTCAGGCTGTGTAGTAGAACCTGGGTAATAAACATTAAATCAGGTGATTTAGTCTGCCTCATATCCCTGTCTATGTGATTATCTTTTCTCCAGCCGTAATGAAACAGCCTCCGAAAGAATACTCTGACATAAACAGCAGAATTCACTAAAATATAAACTATTCACTAAATAGAAAGTACTAGTAAACCCTACGCACACATCTATATTCCTATGCTAAAACTATACTCTAATATATTAATACCTTATATATGCATCTATGTTCCTGGAATCGAAATACACTAAGCGAATAACACACTAATATCCCCTCTTTCCATCATTAGGGACGTGTATTTCTATTCCCACTCAGGAGGCATAGATCATTCAGCCCAGTTTGGAACACACACTAAACCGAAACTCCATGTTCCACTATTTATATTGCGTGTCCCATCCTCCGTTGATTGTTTGATCTACAATCAAATTTGTCGCACCCGTAACATCAAAAGTTCAGTGAAATCACGTATACGTCCGTATATGTCCGGCCGCTCCGCGCTCCGGTCTCCTTCGTCTCTACGATGTTTCCCTGTATTCTCCGACGTTGGTACCTCAAAGTGTCCAACCTCTTTGATCACCGTCTCCGCTGGTTCGCTGGTCCTCTGTCCATCGCTCGTTTGCACTTCAAAGCATTCTCCGTTCATTTTCCCGTCGGCCGATACTAGCGGGAGTCACTGCTCTCGGCGCGTACCTGTATCCTATTTTTATATTCGTAGGTCAATGATCGTGAATTTTATTCCTCCTCGCAGAATGAAGTACACAATTGTTAACCCTTCTCCTTCCTTGCATTTTGATATGTAAATTATCAAGGAATCACTAAACTGCAGTTTTTCCCGTGACATAGGCCCCCTCTTAAGAGAGTTGACCGCGTCGACTTTTCATCCCTGTAGTTTTGATTCCTATGATCCTCCAACTTATTCCTCTTCCTCTGGAGTTGGATGTCTAGATAAGAAATCCGCTCCTACATTCTCCTTACCAGAAATGTATTCCACTGTGAAGTCCTGTTGCAACAACAACGTCCATCACATCCACCGTGCGTTGAGCTTCTGCGAAGTAGCTATTAACATCACGTGTTGATGATATGATTGGATCCTCACATGGATCAACACCTCATCCAGTAGGCGACCTCATATGCACCCTACCATACTACTCATGACTGAAACTAGTGTTGGCTCATCGCTCCGGTAAGTTCAGTCGGCCTCCTTTCCACTGGCGTAAGCGATGGCTCACAATACAGACGGACTGTCCCATCCTGATTGTAACACTGCTTCCATGTCCTCTTGGTTTCCCCCGGCTTTGCCTCTGGGGACGTTCCACCTCGTCCTCGTTGGACCGAGTCGTCTTTCCCAAATCTCCTGGACTTTTGCTTCCAGGACCATCTTGGGCGATATTGTATCTGGTCAGCCAATCTTCGGTTGGGGTCCTGGGTATTTCTCGCCTTTCTCGACGTTACCCACCCCTTTTGAACTTGGTTACTGGGGAAAGTTTCCCTCTTGTCCTTTCCCTGACGTGTGATTTCCCTCCTCCCTCCGTTGGGTAAATCTGACCTATCACGTACTGTCCCATAGGCTCTCCTATGTTGTACTTGCGATCTTTGGTCTTCGTCTGGACTGGTAACTTTTGTCCCAATGGCTGCCATCACCATAAAGTGCGAAGCTTTGCTCCCGGATCTGTCCTCATATTTCCTAATGAGATGACTAAGGAGATTTTTCTGCTCTTCCCCGTTCCGGATTTTGTAGATGTTCTTGGACACAACCTTTTCCACAGGATAAGGTCCTTTCCATCCTACTTGGAGTATATTGGTCTCTGCTGGACCCCACACTTCCACTTTGTCTTCCACTTTAAGAGCTAGTTTCCTCTTAATTCGCTTGTTGGGTGGTGCTTTCTGGCACTCCGAACAAGACTTCAACCACCGGCGTACATCTCCGGTCATTCCTGGCCAGCAATAATGGCCGGAAATTTGCTGCAAGGTCTCTCTGACACCCATATGTCGATTCTCGCCAATGATGTGTTCACTCTGAAGAATGTGAGGACGGTGGGTCTCTGGAACCACCCACTGCTCGTGCAGGTTATCTCCCCTCCCAGCTCTCCGATAGAGTAGTTGATTCTTCAGAAAGTACTGTCCCCGTTCTGGTGGCTCAGCACTTCTTTGCAGCTTCCTGTAGCAAGGATGCAACGTAGTATCCTTCCTCTGGGCAGTATGCAATTCTCCTATCCCTGAGTTGTCGCATAGTGTCTCTGCCTCTTTTTCCTTCCCTTGAGATCCACTGACTACTGTTCCCTTGTGGGTTGGCTGTTTGGGCATTCCCAAAAAGACATATTTCGTACCAATGATCATGGGAAATAAGGAGTCAGATAATACAGCAGCTGGAATACTGCCCGTGACGTACCTGGAATTAATCTCCACCTTGGCGATTGGCAGCGTCATGGTAACAGCACTCCTCATTGCCGGCTGTATCTCTATGGTCTCCCCTGTAAGTTGGTCTGGGCTTACCAAGTTGGCGTCCACCACCGCTTCCCCATCCAAACCGGTATCGTAGAGACAAGCAACCTGTTGGCCATTGACTTCAATCAGTTCAACCACAGGTGGTCTCTCTTGGTCCTGAGTGTCTTTCATCTCCTTGACCGTTTCCTTGCCTTCCTCTTTTAATTCCTCGAGGTTGGTTATGCAATTGGCGTCTTCTGCCTTGCATCTGCAGTCCACAGTATTCTGTGTTTTCGACCGGCAGTGTGTGCACCATGTTCCCTTCCTAGGTTTCCGGGTGTCCTTTTTGTTCCTTTTTCCTTCGCCGATCTCAGCCTTGTCTGTGATCACCGTCGTAGGAATCACTTTGCATGCTGCGAAGTAAGAACTTTTAGGTTTCGATCTGCAGTCCTTCGTGTTATGAGATGGCACTTTGCAGAATGAACACCACTTCTCCGACCACTGTCGTTTCGCTGAAGAATTCGAGGTGCTCTGGTTTCCTTCCTTCACCTTCTCTGAACTCTCCTCTGTGTGCTTTATATAAGGTTCCACTTTTTCTCCTTCCCAATTCTTAGGTTTCTTTTTCTCTTGTTTCTCATGACCTTTGGTTTGAATACTGAGTTCCGCAGCCTCCCCATGTACCTCTACGAATCGTTCCGCCAGCTTATTCACAACATCAATCCGTTCCGCCCCTTGTTCTCCCAAGAAGGTTCTGAGAGGTTTCGACATTTGCTTTCGCATCTGGTCGACCACCATCATCTCTTCGAGACTCTCATAATCCCTCTTGAATTCTGCCAAGTCCATCCATTTCTGGAGATAGGATTTCAGCCTTAGACTGTAGGCGGCGAATAGCTCTCCCGGCTCTCGTCTAGACGATCTAAACTTCTTCCTATACGTTTGTGCTGTGACTTCATAATGTTTCATCAAAGCGGCTTTCAATTCCTCGTACTGATTTTCATGTCCTGGTGGTAGGCGTGTGTAGACCTCGTACCCTGAACCACGTAGGGCCTGGGATAATTTAAGAGCCCATCGGGTCCTATCTAGTCCCATAGCGACTGCCATGGCATCGAACCGATCCAAAAACTGGTATATCTTCTCTTTACTTTCATCAAAGACCGCCAAGGGAAACTTCATGGCATGGTAACCCTGCCCAATCATGTGGGTTGCCCCAGGTGAAGATGAACTTCCTTCTGCTGCATCTATTTCACCCTTAGTTTGTGTCTTGAGTTCTAACTCTTTCAAGCGGTATTCATGTTCCATTTCTTGTCTCCTGGCATTCTGTTCCATTTCCAGTTTCTTGGTCTCCTGTTCCAGTTTCTTGGCCTCTTGTTCCATTTCCAGACGCTTGGTCTCCTGTTCCATTTCCAGTCGCTTGGTCTCCTGGTCCATTTCCAGTCGCTTGGTCTCCTGGTCCCTTTCTAGTCGCTTGGCCTCCTGGTCCATTTCCATTCGTTTGGTCTCCACCTCTATTCTTCTCAATTCCAACTCAGCCTTTCGATTTTCTCGTTCTTCTTGTCGAATTTCTCGCTCTCTTTCCTGGATGTAATCCGTTAGGGTCGAGCCAGATAACCCAATTTCTTCTCCGTTGGCCCTAAGTTCTGCTGTTGTTAGTTTAGGAGTGGCCATATTCAAGAAGGTACGTCAGCAAATAGAGTACACCCTTCAAGGCAGTAAAGCAATACTCACTATAGAATTTTATTCTACCTAAAACCTATATCATTTATCTATGTTTATTTAATATATTTAATCTACAACACCACACAGTACATCACAACCACTCTCTCATCCACAAGAGGAGATATAGGATAAAGCCTTATGTAGACGTGTGACCGTGTGACTAGGTATGTAATGTGTCTTACCACCTATCTACATTCACTCTGTCTGGAACTTTCTCACTGTAAAGTCACCAGCATTAATGAAATGGTTCTACCATAAATGTAATGGCACCATATATCCAATGGACGTCCTTCCATTAAAAGTCATCAATATATACTTATATTTATTCCAATCAGTATGTCCCAACATGCAGGTACTCCGCTATGCCTGTGCCAGTATGCAGGTACCCCTCTATGTATACGCCCTGTTATGCCCAGGTCATATGGGTATATTTTCTCTACCCCGCTCGCTCCACCAATTATGTCTCTTGTTTTCCCGAGAGGAAGTTGGAATCAACAAGCACATCTTCAAACTTATTATCTGTTGGGATTATTGACTGACTTTGGTCTACACTCCTCTCTTCGGTCTTCCCTTCCATATATCTATTTCTTTCACTCTCTCTGTTATTCCCTCAATACATACTCCGACAACAGTTCCTTTCAACGATAAACAAAAGATTTATTAATAAAAAACTATGTCTGGTGTATGTATGGATAGTGTCTATGTAGTTGGTATGTTCTTCTAGTGTGGATGCAAGATAAGATGTTGATAGATAGTCTCCGTAATCTTCTCCGGCAGATTCAACAGGCCAAAACATCAGATATCAAACACAGAATTAGAACGTTCTCACCCGGTATGATCCGTTCAGCTTGAGTCTTGACTTAATCCAATTCTTGAAAAAACAAACAATGGTTCACCACAGTAACACCGTACAGTAATGTGATCACGGTAAGTCCTTTCCGTAGACAGAGTTTTCCGTTTTATGTTGTTATAATCCATCAGTGAAAACACCTCACACCTGTCCACAGTTATTTAACCGTTCTCTGAATATAGGTACACTGGTCTAGGGTTCTTCCCTGTTTCGTTTAGGTGAGTACTCCATGACAATGTTTTATCCTATTTTCTATGCTTGAATAAAGTTCCTTCTCTAAGGATCACCAAAACCTGTTTTTTTGATATTCGTTAAGTCACCCACTTTGCATTTGCTATAGTGACATACTTTCACTGCACCTGTGAAGTGCCTGATTAAATTAACATGTCTTTCCTGTATTATCAACACTGCTTTCTCTGTACAAGAGATGTACTGGTTGATCTTCTTTGATAGGTCAGGCTGTGTAGTAGAACCTGGGTAATAAACATTAAATCAGGTGATTTAGTCTGCCTCATATCCCTGTCTATGTGATTATCTTTTCTCCAGCCGTAATGAAACAGCCTCCGAAAGAATACTCTGACATAAACAGCAGAATTCACTAAAGTATAAACTATTCACTAAATAGAAAGTACTAGTAAACCCTACGCACACATCTATATTCCTATGCTAAAACTATACTCTAATATATTAATACCTTATATATGCATCTATGTTCCTGGAATCGAAATACACTAAGCGAATAACACACTAATATCCCCTCTTTCCATCATTAGGGACGTGTATTTCTATTCCCACTCAGGAGGCATAGATCATTCAGCCCAGTTTGGAACACACACTAAACCGAAACTCCATGTTCAGCTATTTATATTGCGTGTCCCATCCTCCGTTGATTGTTTGATCTACAATCAAATTTGTCGCACCCGTAACATCAAAAGTTCAGTGAAATCACGTATACGTCCGTATACGTCCGGCCGCTCCGCGCTCCGGTCTACTTCGTCTCTACGATGTTTCCCTGTATTCTCCGACGTTGGTACCTCAAAGTGTCCAACCTCTTTGATCACCGTCTCCGCTGGTTCGCTGGTCCTCTGTCCATCGCTCGTTTGCACTTCAAAGCATTCTCCGTTCATTTTCCCGTCGGCCGATACTAGCGGGAGTCACTGCTCTCGGCGCGTACCTGTATCCTATTTTTATATTCGTAGGTCAATGATCGTGAATTTTATTCCTCCTCGCAGAATGAAGTACACAATTGTTAACCCTTCTCCTTCCTTGCATTTTGATATGTAAATTATCAAGGAATCACTAAACTGCAGTTTTTCCCGTGACACCCACACACATCCCCTACACTACACACATATCCTCACCCATACCACCACAAACATACCCCCCACCCACACACCATGCACACATCCCCCACCAACACATCACACACAGATCCCAAACACACACACCATACACTTCTCCCCACCCGCCCTTACATCCCCAATCCACCCACACACATCCCCTACCCACACAGCCCCGCCACCCACACATACTTCCCCAAACCACCCACACATATCCCCCATCCAAACACACATCCCCCGCACCTGTCCCATACACACATCCTGCGCCCATACACATCCCTCACACCCATTCCCACACCCCTACTTTCACCCCCACACATCATCCATACATCCCACCAACACCCACACATATCACTACCCACCAACACCCACACATCCCAACCCATCCAAACGCATACCCCCACCCTCACACCCATACATCCCTCACACACACATATCCCCACACTCACACACATCCTCCACACACATTCATACATCCTCACATCTAGACATACAAAATGCCTCACGTGAGCATTGAAACTAGTATGAACAAACTCCCACACTTTACTCACACACATATACTGACAATTGTCGTGAGAAGTCTCATAAAAATGTTAAGCATGGAGAATAGTGTGTACATATACAGTGTGTGACGTAAAAAAATAGTGATGCTCCAACACACAGAGATACACACACACACACACACACACACACACACACACACACACACACACACACACACACACACACACACATTCACTCTCACGCTCAATCATTATGTCTTTCATTCACACTCACTGACTCTCTCACTCAAACTACAGTAATGTACATAAGTTTATATTATACATGATAAAATCAAATGGTATTTAACTGATAATATGACAGATGAGAATACACAAACATATGGATTCACGTGTTACATAACATGTGTGTTACATGACATGCGTCCGCTCAACTCTCTCTCTCTCTCTCTCTCTCTCTCTCTCTCTCTCTCTCTCTCTCTCTCTCTCTCTCTCTCTCTCTCTATGTATTCTTTCATCTACACAAACTCACACACATGAGAGAGAGAGAGAGAGAGAGAGAGAGAGAGAGAGAGAGAGAGAGCGCGCGCGCAAGGTGTAACATTGGAGACAAACGATCACGTACAGTACAAACAGTACTACGGATGAGCTTGTGGATCTTCAGAATGAACAGCTAAAGACATTAAAGGAGGATCAGTCGTCCGATGATGAGAGCCAGTGACCGTTTCAACTGCCAGGAGTTAAGAAATTTGCAGCAAGTGGGCAGACGTCGAAGACTTCATTGTGAACCATCATTCAAACAAACTTGTTGCTACTAGGGCAGTAAACCTGATGAATGATAACACGATGGCCCACTTCAGAAAGATTCTCCAGCAAAGGAAGCAACAAATTTCCCTTGATAGTTTCTTGGTGCAAAAAGATTCCCAGTCGGCTGCCAAGAAACAGCGACAAGATACTCCAGAAACTAATGATTCAGAATAACAGAGAAAGTGATACATTTCCCATGATCTTGGTAATAAAGATAGACTAAATTTTTTTTTAAAAGTTTACTCTTAATTTATTTAGTTGTTTTATTTCTCTTTATTTAACACGTGAAGTACACGCATTCTTTGAGTTTTGTCAGGTAAACGACCGGATGTTAATAAAAAAGAATGATTCTTTCATCTTGAAACGGATTGTCTTTATTTCATTGATTTCAATGTTTCGGGTTACGAACGTTTCGGGTTACGAACCGAGTTCTGGAAGGTATTAAGTTTGTAACCCGAGGAAACACTGTATAAGTTAATATTGGTGAGAGCAAGAGTTCTTGAGAGCTATATCAAACCAATCGTGATGTACAGAAGCGATTCATGGACAATTAACATACACGCGAGGGATTTCGTGGAAGTGAGTACGTGTGGTTTTATAGAAGAATGATGAGAACACATGGGACGAAAATAAGTAGTAACAAATACATCTATATCTTAGAAGAAGATAACACACAAAGAGAACTGGTTGCTCGGAACAGTAAAAGACAGTCTACACGTCTGAGCATGACACATTGATAATAATAATAATAATAATAATAATAATAATAATAATGTCTTTATTTTCAAAGGGTTAAGAATTGGGCACGCAGGCCCGTCTGACATTCTGCCCTTCTTCTCTATTTCCTCTCATACATTCTTTCATTCAACATCACTTATGAAGCAACTTTTGACAACAAAAGAACATTAAAACGCATGAAAAATAATCAATAACAAATGACTCACTGAAGCAGTGTTTAACATGGGCATTATAAATACCTAAGGAGGGTGTAACGTGCCATACATAAGGGAATGTTTTTTGGCTAGTTGTCGTTTGAGATAAGTTACCATTATTGTCTTTTTTGTGTTGTTTGTTATGGGGGCATGTAGTCTGTACTAAGGTAGTGTTCAAACAGGTTGCGAATGTATGTATCATGATTGGTGGTGTCTTTGATTTCTTGTGGAAGATTGTTCCACAACTGAGCGGCAGAGTATGCTAAGCTTGTTTTATATAAGTCTATCCTAGGTTTAGGGACATGAAGTATATTTAGTCGTTCGCTATGTCTAGCGTTATATTTAAACAATGGCCAAAGGTAGCTTGGAGCATTTTGAAATAGGATTTTGTGAATTAGTTTGGTTTTATTAAAAAGCAGGCGCTTGTGGAGTGGCAGTAACCGGAGACGTTTATGTAGGTTAGAATTGTCGGTAAGCTTTTCACCATTAATTAAACGCACTGCCCTTTTCTGGAGTGAATATAGGCGTTTTGTTATTGATTTGGAGCATCCATCCCAGACTGTGGAGCAGTAATCAATATGTGTTTGTATATGAGAAGTATAGAATATCTTTC
The DNA here is from genome assembly GCA_963921405.1 of Cepaea hortensis. NCBI lineage: Eukaryota > Metazoa > Mollusca > Gastropoda > Stylommatophora > Helicidae > Cepaea > Cepaea hortensis. The sequence goes on from OY992877.1 coordinate 135,312,513, forward strand.
TTGTGTTTTCGTCAAGGAAATTTTTAATTTTGGCAAGTTGGTATACTTTTTTGGCTATTTGTTTAACTAGAGCATGAACATGTGAGTTAAAAGTTAGATTTTGATCTATGATAACACCCAGTGTCTTGTGCTCGGTGACACTTTCTACAGGCGTGCTGCCAATGTGCAGCTGAAGGGTTCTCTGCGAGTTTAGAGTGTGAAGTCTTTGCCTGGTTCCTATTAACATAGACTTTGTTTTAGTAATGTTAATTTGCATGCGGTTTGCATGACTCCAGTTAACTACACTATTTATTTCCTGTTGCAAGGATAATTCTAGCACATTACGATCAACAGCGTTTGTATATACTGTGCAGTCATCAGAAAATAGATCGCAGGACGACGACAGATTTAATGGAAGATCATTTATATAAATGGCAAATAATAGAGGGCCAAGAATAGACCCCTGAGGTACTCCAATATTAATGGTAATGGCTTGAGATAAAACTTTATTGTGTGATACTACTTGCTTTCTGTCTAATAAGAATGATTTTATTAATGTCACTATATTAAAACTTACTTTCATTGTTTCTAGTTTTTTAATTAGAATAGTATGATCTATCATATCGAATGCTTTCCTAAAGTCTATAAACACCGCTCCACATAGAGTATTGTTGTTAATATTTTGATGCCAGTTTTCTATCATGTTTGTTAGTGCCGTATGGCAAGAATATTTTGGCCGAAATCCTGACTGACTGTCAACTATCAGTTTATGGCGAACTAAGTGATCTAGTGTTGTTTTGTGGATGTGCTTTTCTAGCGGTTTGGATAATGAGGATAATATGGAAATTGGTCTATAATTACTCATGAGACGATCGTCTAGAGGACCAGCTTTTAAATGAGGATACACTTTAGCGATTTTAAAGGCTGATGGGAAGTGACCTCTGGTTAGACATTGATTATATATAAAAGTTAGTGAAGGTTTGAGAAGGTTGGAGAGGTGGGACAGGAGGAGGTGAGGGCGGATAAAAGAGACCTAGAGATGCTGGATATTTTGACATCATGTCATGGAGGATCATTTGTTTAAAAGATTATTGGCAGCACAGGCAGAAATCTGTGGACAGACACAATACCAGCGTAACACGGCATGGACTAGAAGACGAAAAAGAAGAAGAAGAAGAAGAAGAAGAAGAAGACGAAGAAGAAGAAGAAGAAGAAGAAGAAGAAGAAGAAGAAGAAGAAGAAGAAGAAGAAGAAGAAGAAGAAGAAGAAGAAGAAGAAGAAGAAGAAGAAGAAGAAGAAGAAGAAGAAGAAGAAGAAGAAGAAGAAGAAGAAGAAGAAGAACAACAACAACAACAACAACAACAACTCTGACAATAAAATGTAATTAAGATAGCATTTTAATTAAACTGTATTATGCACATTTAAAGTGCGATTTTATACATTTAAAAAATTAGGGTGTTTTGAAAATACTATTGAAATATAAATAAATTCATTAGGAGCGACCTACGTGGCTTCAGCTAATTTTGTTGTTGTGTAGATAGAATTGTCTGCCACTTCAAGTGAGCGACAATGTCTTGATCCCATCATCCATCGAGTTCCGATCGGTCTAAATATGGGACTAGCTTATTATATACCAAATATACCTCGTGGCGTGAAATAGGTGTATATACTTTAAGTCTAACGTGTTATTTAATCTCTATTTCCTTTACAATATACTTCAAAATGACAAATCGTATACTAAGAGAGTAACTGGAATTGCGCAGTATTAGGTTTGTTATAGAGGCACGCGCAATCACAATGTTACTTATCAGGGCAAGGCACCTTGGTCGGGCTGACAAAGGATGTCAGCACAAGACTGTAAAATAATGAGCAGTGCGGACATTGATGCAGCATTCAATATTGATCAAGAAAGTGTGCTCAAGGGAGAGTAAGGCAGTACTGGATTATCTTCCCACGTCTCTTCAACATCTATGCAGAAAATGTAATAAAATGTCAATAATGATATGACAAATTTCAGTTTTGATCCATTCAGAATTAGTGGAAATCCAGTTCCAGAAATCACGCATGCAGATAACAAGTCGTCCTCTCAATTAGTGCTAGGCGATTAAGAATTAATTATTATATCTGTCAACAGACACAGCGAAACACCAAATATCAACATCTTTTCTTGAACTTAACAATAATTAGTCAGTTCACAATAATATTCTCTCTGTTCACAGACAAAACTACACGTCAGCCAAAAATCACTATCAAGATGAAGAAATTTAAACTGTCAAAAATGTTAATAACATGAAAGCATGTCAAAGGTTAAACATATTAAACTGAGACCTGTGTAATAACACTAGCAAAGAAATGCATGAAGAAATGTATTTTTCAGAACACGAATCGTTCCAGTGATAACATGCGAATATGAGCCATAGTCTATCTCGCAATCAATAAACTGGACAATTGGAGTTCTTGAACGTCAATGTTACTGGGGAATTCTTAGAATATCATGCATCAAGAAAAACATACTACTGATATATTCAAGGGCTGCACATTAAAAACAGATGGCTGATAAACATCATCTTTTTTTCGCATATCCTTTACATGACACTGCAGTCAACACCAGCATTTTTCAGCTGCTCTTGATGTCTTGGCATGTTTTTACAGTTTAAACAGTGAGCACAACCAACTATTGACAACGCTGATCATATTGCGATATATATATATATATCATCATCATCAAGTGCCCCGCCAGCTGGCGTAGGCGTTCATGGCTCTCCACAGATCTCGGACTTTGGTTTACTGGATCAACTCTGCTGCTGATATTCCTCCATGCCACCGTCTCAATCCATCCAGCATCATTTCCCTTGGTCTGTCTCTGCCTCTCTTCACCTCGATCTTTCCAGTTATTACGACGTTCTCCAATGCCTCTCTTCTCATCACATGACCGAAGAAAGATGTTTGTCTCTTTCTTATTGTTGTATATAATGTTCTAGTTTCATTAGCCTGTTTCAGGCAGTCGTTGTTGGTTACTCTGGCAGTCCAAGGAATTCGCAACATTCGTCTCAGGAACCACATCTCTGTTGCTTCTAATTTCTTCTTAATTTGTTCATTTACATTCCAAGATTCACTGCCATATTGCAAAACTGTTAGAATCTCCAATAAGGGTTTAGAGAGTTAATAGGAGTTAAGACAAGTGTAGTAGGGAGACACCAGACAGGAGAGACACCAGCGCTATAAATAGCTTCACAAGGGGACACATTTGTGTCAACCAAGGGAGCACTACGGACATGTGAGCGAGGGCTTCCCCAAGTCATTGGGAAGCTTGGCCTTACAAGTAACCGTGGAGTACCCGTTTACTCAAGTTCACGAGCCAGCGTGCTGGGGACTCCATGCACACAAGACTCGCTAATGCACGGAGGGGACAGCGTCCGTGCTTGACCACGCAATGTGTAGCGTGTGGACAGACCCGACTGGAGACGATTAGAGAGTAGACGTGTTCTTGACAAATGCTATAAGTTTCTAGGCAATAGTTAAACATTAGGCTTTAGATTTAGATTGTGATTACTAGCATCATTTCTCACCACGTCATTACATTCATGTTGTTTAATGTCAATGAAGCATACCGATCGCAGAGCTTATAAATTGCCAGCTCTAAATAAAAATGCATTCCTTTTGCAAATGACACGAGTTGTTATTTCGTGCGGTGCAAAAGTAGGGGAGTCCTGAAAGACCTGTAGCAAGCAAGTTGCTGACAGGCAGGACCTCAATTGGTGTCAGAAGCCACTGAACCAACGTCAATAGGCAATTGGTGTCAGAAGCCACTGAACCAACGTCAACAGACAATTGGTATCAGAAAGTTCTGAACCAGCTTCAACAAGCACGATTCAACATCATTGCTGTGTTAAATTATTAGAAAGTAATGTAAATTTGTTTGCATATATGGCAGAAATAATGTTCTCTTGTGAATTATTACGATCATACCATTTGTGGAGCTTGAACCACAATGAAGCAAAAGTAAATTATAAAGTGTGAAATTCTACGGAAATTAATGAAAATGTATACAATCATCAGTTTATTTTGTCAAGCAAACCATCGTGTACATTTCATTTTGTGTCATACAGCCATCAATGTCACCATTCCTCATATTCAGTAAATAGATTAGCTACTGAACTGAAGCCTAGAACGAAGTTATAACAAACTAGTCAAAAAGTGAAGACAAGACGACATCGACTATCATACGACGAATAATCTTACGAATCATGACAATCATTCAGACTATCATACCATTCATTCATTAACACCATTTATCATTATCTATCACATTTTTTCATTCATCATTCGCATGAAAGATAAATTTGTATTTACAACATATGCGTGTGTCTAATTTTTGATGCTCTACTAAACAGAAGCATCCATTGTGTTATCAAGTCAATCATTTTGTGAGTGTGGAAGACAGCGGTGGAACATCCCAAGAACCGTATTTTCCAAAGAATTAGATGAGTATATTTTCAGAATATTTTGATAAGCTCTAAATTAATCATGTATCTTCTTTTTCAGTAAAGATGTATATTTACTAACACATAATTACAAACCATTGTATGAATATTACTGCGATATCATTTTGAACTAACATAAAGCCATAAAATGGCGTCATTAAGTGATTGTATCCAGGCAGGCAAGGAAATGGGCCATACTGGTGAAAAATTAGAGAAATGGGTAGATCAACGATACAAAGAAGAAACAGAAAGAAAGGCTGCTCTTGACAGGGATGAAAGAGCATTAGAAAGGCAGCATCAAAAAGACATGAAAGAAATCGAAGAGGCCACCAAACAAAAGCAGATACAAGTAGACTCAGAAACTAAATTAAAGATGAAGGAAATGGAGGTAGATTCAAACATACAGATAGCCTCTAGCAAACAAAAGAGCCAAGAAGAACAGAACAAATTTAGTAAGTATAAAGGCCTCATCAAACCATACAGTGTAGGGGATTCAATTAGCGCATGGACTGAGAACATAGAATTCCAACTAAAGACTCAGAAAATACCTTTGGATGACTGGGCAATGATCTACACGAGAAACCTCAGTGGGGAGCCGTTAAAAGTAATAGAATCCATACCTACAGAGCTAAGGAACAATTATCAGTACATTCACAATAGGATCATGCAACAATTTCTTTTAGACGCCACTGGGTACCAAATTCAGTTCTCTCAAATTAAGCCAAAAGCAACTGAAACCTTCTTAGACTACATCTCCAACGTGCAGAGCACATTTAAAAAGTGGACTAGATCGGCGAAAGTGGGTAACAACTATGAAAAATTAGAAGATCTTATGGTAATGGACAAAGTAATATCGACCGTTCCTACCCCTTTTGCGAAGTTTCTCCAACAGTCAGATATTGAATCCATTCAGCAATTAGAAAAACGGGGGTCAGCATATTTTTCATCTAATCGGGACATATTTAAATCTACAACACATGATACAGATATCACTGCGTTTGCAAACAAAGTACCTGATAGATCTTACAATCAGAAAGATTACCGTAAGAAGGACAAACCATATCAGAAGCCACATCGATGTGGATATGGTAGTCTTTTTCATCCTAGCTACTCGATGTGTGATAAAAAACCCGCATATCCGTCACACTTAGAAGCAGTGTTAAAGAAGCAAGAAAGCAGAAGAACATCATTTAAACGTGCTGTTAAATGTTACTTTTGTTCCAGTTATGGCCACTATAGTAATAAATGTCTTGGTAGGCAACGAATGAATGCAAATAATGCAGTACTCATCGATACATCATCAGACGATGAGAGTGACATTGATTCTGAACTTGTGAATGTGTTACCAACGCGTGAATGTGAGAGTGTAGCAGTTGTAACAGACATATTAGACTTTAAGAAATGTGACATAGGTCACCAGTTTCATGCGGATGGTAAATTGAAATGTGGGCACGTAATACCATGCTCCAGTGAAGATGCTAACGCAGCTAGTGCCTCCAGAGGTAAACTTAAGTTCTACTGTGCACTGGTCAATGATCAACCATGCCAATGTTTAATTGATAGCGGAAGCACTCTACTGGGTTTAAGGAAAGAACTTGCTAGACCAGAAGATTACACGGGTGAATTTGTCAAATGCCGTACTTTCTCTGGAACCATTGAGAAATACCCACTGGCAAAAGCGCATATCAATACCCCGTTCCTTACCGGCACATTTACTTGCGCAATCCTGCAAGATCCATGCACGGATCTCATTTTAGGATGCCTAGATTCATTGAAACAATGTACAAACGACGACATAAGAGCCTGGAAACATACACACATGGCTAACGCTGTAACAAGGTCAGATACACAAACAAACTATACTGACTTACAAAATGAAATGCTATTAACACCAAGTGGTGCAGATACCAACACTACTCGACATAAATTTATCGAGGCACAAAGCACCGACCAAACTATCGAACCTTATTTTAAATTGTTGGGTGAGCGAGCGAAAGTGACTAAAAATGCATCTTGGTACTTTAGAAAACATAACGGAATTCTCATGCGTTATTACACAAATAATAACCATGAAATTCAACAGAAGGTGTTACCTGTAACATACCGACAAAATGTGCTAAACATCGCACATGAGTCACCGTTTGCTGGACATTTGGCCTATGATAAAACGCGAGCCAGAATTCTGTCACACTTTTACTGGCCTAAATTCTGTTCTGACATAAAATTTTTCTGTCATTCGTGTACTATTTGTCAACATCTTGTACGAAAGGGAAAGCATGTGACGGCCGAAGTTCAACGGTCATTATTAGCATCTAGACCATTTGAGTGTGTAGCGGTCGATATTGTTGGACCCCTAAATCAGGTGTCAAGCAAAGGAAACCGATTTATACTTACTCTCGTGGATCTATGCACCAGGTGGATCGAAGCTATTCCACTAAAATACATCACCTCCAAAGATGTGGCAAATGTATTTTTACACATATTTTCTCGTTTTGGCTTCCCACGATCTATCTTATCAGATCGGGGAACGCAGTTTATTTCGGCTGCTACGCAAACCTTAACAAAATTGTTAGGAATAGAGCAGCATTTCTGTACCCCGTACCACCAATGAGCAACGGGATCATAGAGAAAATTAACGGGGATCTCAAACACATGCTGGCTAAAGTAACATCGGAGAACCCATCTGATTGGGACACACTATTGCCAGCAGTGCTATTCGCCCATAGAGAAATTCCGCACTCGAGTACGGGTTTCTCACCTTTTGAGTTAGTTTATGGGGCGAACCCTCGAGGACCCCTAACCATTTACCATCAGCTAATTACTAGCTTACCAGACAATCCAACAGCAGTAACACCGTATGAGATGGTAACGGAGACACGCGATAAAATAATGAAAGCGTGCGTAATAGCCAAGGCATCTTTGGAGAAGAAAGGACAGATGTACCGCGACTATACAAATAAGGGTGCTAAAACTATACACCTTGAAACAAATGAGAAGGTTTTGCTTCTACTACCTGATAAACGTAATTTGTTACTAACATCTTGGCAAGGGCCATTCAACGTTGAACGTAAAATATCAGATGTGGATTACCAAATATCGATAAAAGGAAAATTAAAGATATTTCATATCAACATGCTGAAACCATACTTCTCACGACAAGAACAACAGACAGACGAACAAGATGCACCAACACCAAGTAATCGGACGACAGACGTACACAACACAACTTCACTAGGTAGGGCGACACACGACAGCGACAACGCAAACACACTTAGCCAGGTAACAGCACACGCAGCGAGTACCACAACAGTATTGAACGAGACAGACGAAGACGAGATGGAATTACCAGTCCCTACTGTAGACACGACGAAGACCATTGACAGCATAAAGATAGAAACCAAACTTACAGACGACCAACGACGACAAATAATAGAGCTAGTTACGGAATACAGAGACATTTTCTCCGACATCCCAGGAAAGACAGACAGAATAGAACATTCTATTATTCTGACTAACAACACACCAATCAAGTGTCGACCTTATTCTACCCCTCTAAACTATAGGTCGGATCTCGACAAAGAACTACTATCTCTTGAGTCGAGCGGAATTATCCAGAAATCTCAGTCAGAGTATTCTTTCCCTATTGGCCTTGTCGCCAAAAAGGACTCAACTATTCGACTCTGCGTCGATTATAGACGTTTAAACAAAATAACCAAAATTGATGCTGAACCGATCCCAGCATGCGAAGATTTGATCTTGGACATGTCTACATCTCGCATATTTAGCAAGCTTGAACTCACGAAAGGTTATTGGCAGGTCCCGATGGAATTAAACTCGATTCCGTTAACAGCTTTCTCCACTCCTTTAGGTCTATATGAGTGGCGCTTTCTTCCTTTTGGCCTTCGTAACGCTCCAGCAACTTTCGTCCGTCTAACTAGGGATCTTCTCCATGGAATGACCAATATTTCTACATATATAGATGACATATGTATTCATACGGAAGACTGGATATCACACCTACTGAAACTACGACAAGTCTTCGACAGGTTGCGAGTATTTGGGCTTACAGTTAAGCCTACAAAAGTAGAGTTGGGCATGGAACAAATTGACTTCCTAGGTCATACCATCTGCAGGGGCCAATTAAGAACAGATGACAGAATCGTCACCAAGATTTTGAATTTGACAATGCCAACGACCAAGAAACAGGTCCGAAGTTTACTGGGTCTGGTAAACTACTATAGTAAATTTATTCCAAATCTGGCGGAAATCACCAGTGTTTTTTCTAACATCTTAAAAGCTTCGGCTAAATTATCTGTACAAGATGCAGGATTAATTAGCGCGTTATCAAAACTGAAATACCTTTTTAGCGTTCTGTAACGAGTTCGCCTTGGGTAGTGAGAGTGAACCACACCCGAGGGGTCTCTACCACTCCCGTGTATTCTAGCCCCAGGGGTTATACAGGCTGATACACAATTTTTCCCTGTGGTTGATCTCAAATTATTTATATAAGTCTACAAGCCCCTCCAGATTCTAGACCCCCACTAACTACCTACTCCTGTGGAACAATGAACACTTAGGCATCGTCCGAGACCACATTCAATAAGTATACAAAGAGCAAGTCAACATATATCAACTTTATTCTACCCCTGAGAATATAGAACTGAAATGAATATCCTGAGAGAAAAATCTATTTACATAAATAGAAGATAGGGTAGAGACAGAATCAGAGATCTAGTAGTCATCATTAAGTTGAGAAGTATAGCGGATGCAGATGTCCCGTCCAGTCGGTCCGCCACTCACCCGGCCTCCTTCCAGTGAGATGACTTGGACCTTGGTGACCACTCCGTCTCCCAAGCGTGGATCAACAATAGTAGAGTTACTGCTGTACCTCACTCCACTGGACCAACTGCATCTTCCTCATACAGTACTAAGTCACTGCGAATAAAGTACTGCACGGGTATCTGTAATCACTAGCTGGACTACAATCCTCCTGGATTGCCCAACTAATCTAAACTTAATGAATGTCAATAGCCTATGACCAATCTAATGGTCGATCTGTAGCACATTACTCATGAGTGATGAATCTGTCACTGACCAATTTAACGGTCTCACACTTCAAACACAGTAGCACTGAGTTTTGTCTATGTTCATGACCAATTCAATGGTCCCTAACTGATAGTACAGTAACACTGGGTCTCGATTCAGTTCTTTGACCAATTCAATGGTCCCTTACTGATAACACAGTTCACTGCTCGGCGCATCAGATAATGTAACATAGTTCAAAGTCTGCACACTGTTTCAATATAATAGTAGAATCAGATACATATTTCTTTTGGAGACAATATTCAGGTTGAACTAGATTCCCTAGTCCCTTGACACATCACTTTCTTTGGGTATCTTATACGGACGCTGGTGTAGGTCTCATCATGACCTTCCACTAAAGTTGTCGTAGGAACCTCCTAAGTGTAGGAATAAACATGTTTCCGCGTTTAGGCAGAACCACCGCATTTGTATACGGTCAGATGTCTCTTGTCATAGAGCATGATTGCTCAAATTACTGAAAGCTCCTTCTGAAATACTATATCTTCACAAGTATAAACTCAACAACAAACCTTCGTGTCCCACACGTGCACCGTCAGGGCACTTGAATCTCTGGATGCACCTTCATGCATAATGGGTCATCCTGGCATATGGTGTGGTTAAGTCAGGCGAGGTAAGTATATGGTTCACCCCTTCGCTGTAGCATACGAAGTGGTTTCCGGCCAACAACAAATCTAGTTGACTGGTTCCTCAACAGGCAACTCCTTGATTCATGAACCAGACTCCAGTCAGCTTCAGAACTGTTTAAGGGCACATCAGCCTCCTTAAGCCAACAGTCAGCCGATATATGGTGGTTATTAGACGCAAACAAAATGGCTCAAACCGGCCAGCGTCTTCTCTCTCCAAAATGTCAGAAGTGAATGAACACTCTAGCCGCATTTCTCCCTTCGTGCCAATTCCTGCGCATGAGAAATGAGTGCTTCTTGGGGAAAAACACTTTCACGGGAAACATTACTTTCCCCTAGGATTTCTAGATTTCTCTCTGCACGAGAATACAATGCAGTACCCGGCAACCCCGGTTCATTCAAACACCGGTTATTCGAGATGATTCTAGATGGAAAATACCTAGCGGCTTTCCTCAGTCTATTTATAGCTGGGAAAGTCCCTAATGACACGTCAAATAGTGCAGTAACCAAACGACCCTAGACAGATGATAGCCGTTTTGTCACATAGGCCCCCACTTTAAGAGGATCGACCCCGTCGTTCCACTTCTACGCAGAAGCTGTCTATGTCGTTCTTTCTTCTATCTTAGAGACCGGATGGCGGGTGAGGAAGTCTAACCAGTCAATATTGTATAGGATACTTTTACTACATTAGGTGGGGAGACAAGTTACTCAGTATCACGGGTAATCAACGCCTACTCCGCTACTGCGATCGGGCATCTCGCAGTGTCTTGCGGACCAGAGCTCCCGTTTCGACCTGATTTAACGATCGTTCCTGCCAGAGTTTACTGGACTTCTGCAACTCCAGCTTCCCCTTTCGAGGACCCAGCTGGACTGCAGTCGGTCGGGTTGAGGAACCAGGGGTCTGTGTACGTTCCGACACAATCCACCTCTTCCGACCACGGTTCTCAGCGTAACTAGCACTGCGGGTGTTCCTTTGGTCGGTCATGTTCCCCCGAGCACCGGGCTGAACCGAAGAAGGTACCTGCACATACATATAGGACTTCCTATGGTGTGACAGGCTTTCCGCTACCTGACCTGAACCCCGAACCGTTCTCTCAGCGAATCTCTGCGCCCTTGGGCTGGTAGACTTATAATCGGGCTTCCCCTCATAGCACATGAGGAGACTGGAATGGAAAGTAGAAGACTTTCCCAGGATCACCACTCCATAGTGCTTGTGGAGCCCCACTTTATCCACTAGGAATGGGCCCTGCCACCCGATTTCGAATTCGTTCCCCTCGATTGGGAGAAGTACTAGAACTCGGTCGCCAACCGCTAAGGATATCTTCGTCTTCGTCTGTTTCTCAGGTGTGCGTTTACGGCACTCCGGACAAGACCTGATATACCTGCGCACGTCGCCTGTCTTTCCCGGCCACCAATAGTACCGGGATAGACACTTACTGGTTGCCCCTACAGTCAGATGTCCGGTTGGGGACCTGACATGTACCGTTCGTAGCAAATTCGCTCTAAAGCTCTCAGGAACAAACTTACGTTCCCTCTGCCTTTTCTCTGTTCCAGTCTGAATTAACTGTGACTGGTTATCAGAGTTGAACTTACCCTGAGTTAACGGGTTCTCCTCGTTGGACAACCATTCCGAACAAGGACACTCTGTTGCATCCTTGCTCCGAGCATTACTCATCACATCCGGGTGAGTTTTCCGGAGACTTACCTTGTCTAGACCCTCTTCCTCTGTATATCCGACCTGCCTAAACTTATGGATGCTAGGGTGTTCTGGTTCACCCAGAAATACGTACTTCCGGCCGAGAATTAGGGGATAGAGAGGATCCGGTACTACTGCCGCCTGAATGCGTCCAGTAACGTACTTGCTCCGAATCTCCACATTGGCAATCGGGCAACGTAACGCTACAGCACTCCTACTGGCTGGCTGTATCTCCGTCATCTCCCCGGTGAGTTGCTCTGGGCCTGTCAGGTGGGATGCAATTACAGCTGAAAATTGCAATCCAGTGTCGTAGAGGCACATCACCTGTTGCCCGTTCACTTCTACACTCTCCACCACTGGAGGTCGCTCTGGTTCACGCTTCCCATCAACCGACTTCACTTTCATGCATGGTCTATCCCGTACCTCTGCAAGACAAGCAAAGTGAAAGTCCTTGGGCTTACTCTTACACTCACTCGTATTGTGAGTGCTGGACTTGCAGAATCTGCACCATCGTTCACTCCACTTCCTCTTTGGAGAACTAGGTGGGTTATTCTTACCTTGGTTGACGTTAGAGGTCTTCTCTAAAGAGTTTACCTGTTTACTTGGTTCTTCAGAACCTCTGGTCTTCTGGGCCTTCTTGGACTTACCTTGATCCTTATCTTTCGATCTCGGATCTGTTGGACTGGTGTCCCCAGTCTCGCCATAGACTTCAACGTATCTTTCGGCTAACTTGGTGACTATATCTAATCTCTCAGCCCCATTATCACCTAAGAAGTTTCGCAAGGGTTTAGACATTTGCATTCGCATCTGATCTACAACCATCAACTCACGCAAACTTTCATACTCCTCTTTAAATCCGGCCAAGGCCATCCATTTAAGAAGGTATGAGTTCAATCTCACACTGTATGCTGAAAACAGTTCACCAGGTTCCCGCTTTGAAGTTCTAAACTTCCGTCGGTATGAGTGCGCGGTGATCTCGAACCTCTTCAAGAGAGCCGCTTTCAGTGCCGGGTAATCATTCTGTAAACCCGGTGGCAAGCGTGCATACACTTCATAACCTTCGGCACGGAGTCCCTGGGAGAGTTCCAAACACCATTTCTGCTTGTCTAGCCCCATTGCAATAGACATGGCTTCATACTTCTCTAAGTATTGGTCTATCCGTTCCTTCTCGGGTTCGAACGGCTGTAAAGGCTATTTCATAGCCTGGTAGTCACGTCTACTGGTTGACTCTGAGCCAGGAGGTACACCTCCTCCCACAGCTCCATCAGTTACACCTGTGGCAGGCACTTGTGCCTCAAGTAGCTTCATTCGATACTCATGGTCACGTCTTTCCCTCTCGGCTTCCAACTCCAGCCGTTTCATTTCAGTATCAGCCGCTATCCTCTTTTCCTCAAGAGCCACTTTACTGGCTTCAAGTTCTCTTTCTGCTCTCCTCCTCTCTCTTTCCTCTTGGCGAAAATTTCTTTCCACCTCCTGGACATAGGATTTCAAAGCATCTCCCTCTAAACCAGACTTACTTCCAGTTTCCTGAACTTTGTCTAAGTCTATCTCTTGGGTAGACATGTTGACTTCGCGATGTGTACTCAAGTATGTGTGGGTGAAGCAATACAATGAATCAATAATCAATAGTAGTAACTAATCACCACAACACAAATGTCCGTCAGACAGTTATGAGATAGGTAGAAGTAGTAGAATCTTATGTAGACTGAAGTAGAGGATAAAGACTAAGTCCCTATCCCTATGTGAGAGGTCTGCAACACACAGAGAGCTAGGTATAATCCCGGACGAGCCCCAACTCTGTATGGAGTCTAACGAGTTCGCCTTGGGTAGTGAGAGTGAACCACACCCGAGGGGTCTCTACCACTCCCGTGTATTCTAGCCCCAGGGGTTGGACAGGCTGATACACAATTTTTCCCTGTGGTTGATCTCAAATTATTTATATAAGTCTACAAGCCCCTCCAGATTCTAGACCCCCACTAACTACCTACTCCTGTGGAACAATGAACACTTAGGCATCGTCCGAGACCACATTCAATAAGTATACAAAGAGCAAGTCAACATATATCAACTTTATTCTACCCCTGAGAATATAGAACTGAAATGAATATCCTGAGAGAAAAATCTATTTACATAAATAGAAGATAGGGTAGAGACAGAATCAGAGATCTAGTAGTCATCATTAAGTTGAGAAGTATAGCGGATGCAGATGTCCCGTCCAGTCGGTCCGCCACTCACCCGGCCTCCTTCCAGTGAGATGACTTGGACCTTGGTGACCACTCCGTCTCCCAAGCGTGGATCAACAATAGTAGAGTTACTGCTGTACCTCACTCCACTGGACCAACTGCATCTTCCTCATACAGTACTAAGTCACTGCGAATAAAGTACTGCACGGGTATCTGTAATCACTAGCTGGACTACAATCCTCCTGGATTGCCCAACTAATCTAAACTTAATGAATGTCAATAGCCTATGACCAATCTAATGGTCGATCTGTAGCACATTACTCATGAGTGATGAATCTGTCACTGACCAATTTAACGGTCTCACACTTCAAACACAGTAGCACTGAGTTTTGTCTATGTTCATGACCAATTCAATGGTCCCTAACTGATAGTACAGTAACACTGGGTCTCGATTCAGTTCTTTGACCAATTCAATGGTCCCTTCACTGCTCGGCGCATCAGATAATGTAACATAGTTCAAAGTCTGCACACTGTTTCAATATAATAGTAGAATCAGATACATATTTCTTTTGGAGACAATATTCAGGTTGAACTAGATTCCCTAGTCCCTTGACACATCACTTTCTTTGGGTATCTTATACGGACGCTGGTGTAGGTCTCATCATGACCTTCCACTAAAGTTGTCGTAGGAACCTCCTAAGTGTAGGAATAAACATGTTTCCGCGTTTAGGCAGAACCACCGCATTTGTATACGGTCAGATGTCTCTTGTCATAGAGCATGATTGCTCAAATTACTGAAAGCTCCTTCTGAAATACTATATCTTCACAAGTATAAACTCAACAACAAACCATCGTGTCCCACACGTGCACCGTCAGGGCATTTGAATCTCTGGATGCACCTTCATACATAATGGGTCATCCTGGCATATGGTGTGGTTAAGTCAGGCGAGGTAAGTATATGGTTCACCCCTTCGCTGTAGCATACGAAGTGGTTTCCGGCCAACAACAAATCTAGTTGACTGGTTCCTCAACAGGCAACTCCTTGATTCATGAACCAGACTCCAGTCAGCTTCAGAACTGTTTAAGGGCACATCAGCCTCCTTAAGCCAACAGTCAGCCGATATATGGTGGTTATTAGACGCAAACAAAATGGCTCAAACCGGCCAGCGTCTTCTCTCTCCAAAATGTCAGAAGTGAATGAACACTCTAGCCGCATTTCTCCCCTCGTGCCAATTCCTGCGCATGAGAAATGAGTGCTTCTTGGGGAAAAACACTTTCACGGGAAACATTACTTTCCCCTAGGATTTCTAGATTTCTCTCTGCACGAGAATACAATGCAGTACCCGGCAACCCCGGTTCATTCAAACACCGGTTATTCGAGATGATTCTAGATGGAAAATACCTAGCGGCTTTTCTCAGTCTATTTATAGCTGGGAAAGTCCCTAATGACACGTCAAATAGTGCAGTAACCAAACGACCCTAGACAGATGATAGCCGTTTTGTCACACGTTCCACCTATCCTTCGTATGCCTAATCCAAAACTTACCTATTTTTTACGTACAGATGCGAGTGCCATCTCCATATCTGGGGTACTAGGACAGTTCTACGAAGGGAAGTTCCACCCAGTAATGTACGTAAGTCGGAAAATCAGCCCTGCTGAATCTAGATACTCAGCATCAGAATTGGAGGGCCTCAGTTTGATCTATTGTGTTAATAAATTTCATACATTTTTGGCAGGAGCACAGTTTATGATCGAAAACGATAATTCTCCATTTTCTGTGATGCAGTCTGGCATTCCCCACAATAACAGAGTCTACAGGTGGGCTTTGATTCTGCAAAACTATACATTTACCATCCAGCACTTAAAGGGAAGATTGAACACTGTGGCAGACATTTTGAGTCGACCGTCAACCATTGAAATACCTGATTTGCAGGAAGGGATCGACCACAGATCACCAGAAACAGTGACACTGTAAATGTTAGGTAACTCAGTGCCGTATGTGGTGATTAAGATACAATGTAAGTGCGTTATCATCGCCAAACATGTAAACTGTGTGAAAGTAACAGTGCTATGAAGAGTGAAACGAACAGACGCATAAGTAACATGCGCTGACACACACATAAGCTATATTAACGTTGAAGTGTTAGCTATGAACCTACATAAGTTAGTAGGGAACTATATTTATACACTATCCAGGAAGGAGGGCATATAAGACTTTGCCGAAATGAACTATGTTATAAGTATAGTCTACAAAGAACATTGCTCCATCTTCACATTGGAAAGGAGGACTTCAGTTAGTGTAATTAGATATAGAAATGTAACTGTGATATATATATAGTATTATTTTATTAACAGTACACATAACTTCATTTTTCTATGAATAATTGGATTGCAAAATGTTCAAATGCATATATAACTTTATTGATGTCATGTGGTAGTTAGAAACCACCAGCATTTAGTTCAAAAACCATTTAATGTAACACCAATAGTAAGAATACAATTGTTAGATATTACATTAGTTTATCACCGCATAATCATAATCATTTATAAATTCATCTATCTGAAACATCATTTCTAAACTAACCCAACCATTTAGGAATTAAAATCATTTCATTTACCAAATAACACTTTAAGGTAGTTAACTCAATTCTCTTTAATGAAATTAATTAGTTAGATTATTTCCCTTTAGGATAATTTAAAACAGCACACCAAATTATGTTAGTTACCATTACAGGATCGGTGACAAACCATCCTCACAACCGTGTATATTTTGTATAGACATGACACGTGCAAACAAACCGCACAGTCATTTGGCGTGAATGCTTCGATAATTCAGCCAATCATTTATTGTAAATATGTAATGTTCATTTATTTGATGCTATGAAACATATTTTAATGACGAGTGAATGGTTTAGCAAAGCGAGAGTATGAAAGTGAAGGAAAGATGTTTGAAAGAGATATAAATGAGAGGAGAGAAAGTGGAGATTAGTAAACATGGAAAGAAAGAAAGAGTGAGAGAAAGGTAGCGGCAAATATTTTTTTTCACCGCTCAAAACGTCTTATTTTGACTTGTCTGTGTCATCTGTGTAACCAATGTGTTGTCAAGTTTTTATGTGTGTTACTGCCATACTTTAATAGATTAGATAGGGAATATACTTTGAACATCTTAAAGCGGAGTTGTGGTCATAAATAAAAATAACAAACATTTGTAACCACAATAAACCGATTTACGGCGCTCGAAGGAATACACACATGTAATACAATAACGCATACATAGGTTAGCAAGTTAGGTACATTGTAGTTTATTAGAAAACACACAAACAAACAGGAAAACAAACACATAAAAGTTGCACACACTATTTGTTTCAAAGAACAACAACTTAAATTCAGGGGACACAATAACTTCTTAAAAACCTTAATGTAACATTGAAAATAGCTTTTCACGAGCGGAAGCTAGAAGGTGAAGAGTAGAACTCTATGTATATGAGTTGGAGGGGATATTAATGGGAACATGAACATTTTATGCTCATGTGTTGCACTCATAACAGAGTCAACTTGTATTTGGGTTGTCATTTTCGGGCAATATGAGGACAGGTCGAGACAGAAGTCAACGGGTGAAAGTCAAAAGACATAGGGTCAAACGACGGAAGCCAGGACATAAGTCATAAGACAACGGATCCGGTTCAAAACAATTCCTAAAGATATCTATAGAACCAACTATACTGATTCAAGGGCTACTTAAATAGCCGAGTGAAAAGATAGAACAGTGTGAGTAAAGGAAGAAGAGAGTTGTTCTATTCCCAAACGAGAGATTTACAACTTATTGGATCTCTGACAAAATTGGACACCCAATTTTTCTTTGTGACCATACGTGTTACAAACATGAGTTAAAGGGGTGTAACACTTCACGGAGAGGATGGGAGCCTGTCAGAATCTCCAATAAGTGTTTAGAGAGTTAATAGGAGTTAAGACAATTGTAGTAGGGAGACACCAGACAGGAGAGACACCAGCGCCATAAATAGCTTCACAAGGGGACACATTTGTGTCAACCAAGGGAGCACTACGGACATGTGAGCGAGGGCTTCCCCAAGTCATTGGGAAGCTTGGCCTTACAAGTAACCGTGGAGTACCCGGTTACTCAAGTTCACGAGCCAGCGTGCTGGGGACTCCATGCACGCAAGACTCGCTAATGCACGGAGGGGACAGCGTCCGTGCTTGACCACGCAATGTGTAGCGTGTGGACAGACCCGACTGGAGACGATTAGAGAGTAGACGTGTTCTTGACAAATGCTATAAGTTTCTAGGCAATAGTTAAACATTAGGCTTTAGATTTAGATTGTGATTACTAGCATCATTTCTCACCACGTCATTACATTCATGTTGTTTAATGTCAATGAAGCTTATAAATTGCCAGCTCTAAATAAAAATGCATTCCTTTTGCAAATGACACGAGTTGTTATTTCGTGCGGTGCAAAAGTAGGGGAGTCCTGAAAGACCTGTAGCAAGCAAGTTGCTGACATTTACATTCCAAGATTCACTGGCATATTGCAAAACTGGATCTACATAACATTTCAGCACTCTTTTTCTTACATTCAGTGATAGTGACTTATTGCATAAGATACTCTTCATTTTCTGAAATGCAGCTTATGCTTGCCCTATTCTGCTCTTAATCTCTGTTGTATATCTTCCATTTGATTTTATAAATGCCCCTAGGTATCTAACATTATTCACTTGGTTAAGAATTTTTCCTTCTATTTCTATGTCACATTTTGGTGTCACCATTTTTTTTTTATATCACCATTGTTACTGTTTTCTTGATATTCAAGAAGAGTCCTTTCCATGCACTCTCTGTTACTACAATGTCCAACAATTGTTGTAGGTCTATTTATTTATCCGCCACCAATACTGTGTCATCTGCATAGCATATATTATTATATTATAACCTCCAACTAGTATTCCTGGCATCTCTTTGATCTCTCTCATTATTACTTCGCTATATAGAGAGAAGAGATCTGGTGACAAGACACACCCATGTCGTACTCCTAGCTTTATCAGTTCGTAACAACCCTCTTTATTTCCCATTTTAATTGCTTCTACTTGGTTCCAGTAAATACTCTTTTTTATTCTTAAATCTTTCCCATCAATGCTAGTTAGTTAGTTAGTTAGTCATGGTTCCAACTACACGGCAACGGGTCGTCCCCATATTGCTCCGTTCCTGTGCTAGTAAATATTACTGCCAATGTGAACAATAGAATAGACAGGAGTATTGGCAAGCCATCAGCCCGCACAGGTACACTGTGCATAATGACGCGGCCAGAATGCCAACACAAAAGTCCTCCATGAAAAATACAGTTCATCGTCGATGGAAACGGTAGTCATCAAAAAGACTTTATTGACCTGGGTTTTATCCCATATGGCTACGTCTCTATAAATACAGATTTCAGCATATCACTGGGTAAATATCTACTGTGCTAAATATTCAACATTTTGATTAATATATCTACTCCAAATTCTCTCAATACTTCTAATTCTTGTATTGTGACACACACACACACACAGACACACACACACACACATACATACACACACAGACACATACATACATACATACATACATACATACATACATACATACATACGTACATACATACATACATACATACATACATACACACATACATACATACACACATACACACATACATACATATATACACACACAAATACACACATACATACACACACATACATACATACATACATACATACACACATACATACATACACACATACACACACACACATACATACATACATACATACATACATACATACATACATACATACATACATACATACATACATACATACATACATACATACATACATACATACAATCATACATACATACATACATACATACATACATACATACATACATACATACATACATACATACACACACACATACATACATACATACATACATACATACATACATACATACATACATACATACATACATGCATGTATGTATTAGCGTGCATACATACAGAGAGAGAGAGAGAGAGAGAGAGAGAGAGAGAGAGAGAGAGAGAGAGAGAGAGAGAGAGAGAGAGAGAGAGAGAGAACGATATCTACGTCAAGGCGTTAACAAACGACTGACTATATTACTCAATGCTTAAGACTTCTTGAAATTCGACACTGAAGGAAGGGAGGTTACTGGACAAAATATTCTTAAAGGTTTTAAATTGTGTTGTCTCTAAACATGGCTGCCTTACCCCTGTAAAATATCTTGTACTTTATAACAGTGAACCCCATAGACAGTCTAGTTAACAGCTGAACAAAGCAAAAACGTCTACCTTCCAGTAAAACTAAAGCGAAGTTGTAAGAGCACATTGAGACCAGTCACTAACCTCAAGTAGTCACTGACCCCATAGCCATTATATGAGAGTTTTGTGGGACATTGACAGCTATGTACGATCTGGTGATATTCTTCTTTTGTTCGCTTGAAATATGTCTATAACTGCAATGCTGTCTCTTGTATGAATTGAACTGTCTTTTTCAGTTCACACAGCGGTCCATAGAGTTTATCTTCCACTGTCGTCTCTCTAGGCCAGAAGGTTTGCCTAGATATGTTATATTTTGGGCAGTCTTGGAGTATGTGCTCTGCTGTCTGCGACGCCAATCCACATGTGTACATGGCTGTTTCACCAATCTTGAATTTTGTATACATGTGGTTGAGTAATCTATTGTGCCCTGTTCTGAGGCGAAGAATAATGACTTGTTCTGGTCTATCCATAACGTGGTAGTCATCTTGAGCAGGTTTTGGTGGCTTTCTGACTGATTTGATCATTCTTTTCTTTTGGTGGTATGTAACGGGCACATCAGGCTGTTCTTCTTTGGCTCCTTCCTTAGCCAATTGATCACCTCTGTCATTTCCGGGTACTCCACAGTGGGATGGTATCCACTGTATGGTGACCTTATGCTGACTGCTAAGTTCAGAAAGTAGTGTCCTTAGTACTGGCAATTTCCCAGACAGGAGCGCCTCGAGTACTGATTTTGCATCTGTCAATAGCAACACAGGTTGTGTACCATTGCTGGTATTTAGTAATTTCTCTGTTGCTATCTTGATTGCCTCAATTTCAGCATCGTAGTTATGGTAGTACTTTCCTGTCGGTACTCTAGCTGTGTCCCTGGTATTATTTGTGTATTTAGTAATTTCTCTGTTACTATCTTGATTGCCTCAATTTCAGCATCGTAGTTATGGTAGTACTTTCCTGTCGGTAATCTAGCTGTGTCCCTGGTATTATTTGTGTATTCTATGTACACTCCCGCTCCTCCATTTCGAACAGCATTTTGTGCTGACCCATCTGTGTAGACTCGGATCCAGAGGTCCTGTGGGTATTCTTCCTCAAGGAAGCTGAGAGTGGCTGTTCTGCGCTGCACACTGTTCTGTTCTTCCTTGTCAAATATTCCTCTCACTTTTGTCTGGATTTATAATGATAGTCTATGCTCATCTTTCCGCTCTGAGTTCGCTCTGGAATAGTTGTTAGGGGATACCAACTGTGGGCAGATCGGTGGTTTCTCTGCAGAGTCGTTTGGCCTGGTGGATAAAACTACTTCTTTTCAACCGCCCCATAGCTAGGTTTTCAAATCTGTTCTTCATAGGGTGGCCTGGCAAGCTGAGGAACTTTTCTGCTTGTATTAGCGTTTTCGTATCTCTGCGCTCACTCAGTGCTTGTGTCCTCCCCATCTTCTCCATTTCCACTATAGGGGTTGATCTCATCCCTCCTGTGGTGACTCTAAGTGCTTGATTTTGCACTTTGTCGAGCTCTTGTAGTGTGGTTTTTGATGCCGAACACCACGCAGTTGACCCGTATTCCAGGTGTGGTCGTATGCTCTGTTGATAAACTTTGCTAAGTATTTTCCCACTGGCTCCCCATGTGGTTCCACTTAGATTTCTCAGGATGGCTATTTTCCTTCTGGCTTTTGCTACTGCTTTGTTGATGTGCTTTCTCCATATTCAGCCTGCCATCAAATTTTACTCCAAGTTATGTTGGTTCTTTATCTTCTCTTAGGGGTGTTCCATTTATCCGGATGGTCCCTGCCTTTTGTTTTGGAGAGAGGGTAAATAGGGTGGTGCTGCACTTGTCAGTGTTTATACTGACACACCATCTATTTGCCCATGCAACAAATGTATCTACAGCTCTTTGTAGTAAGCTGGTGGCCACTGATGCATGTTCATTTGTGCTCCATAGAACCAGGTCATCGGCGTACATTGCGGCTTTAATTATTCCATGTGGTAGAGTAGCAACAAGATCATTGATGAAGATTAGAAAGAGTGTGGGGGTCAAGACTCCGCCCTGGGGAACACCGTGACGCAGTAGTACTTTCTTGCTTTTTAGTTCGTCTATCTGTACTCAGGCTCTTCTGTTGTGCAAGTATGCTTTCACCCATTTGTACATTCTTCCATTGACTTTGCAGTTTCTCAGTTTATTCATCAGACCTTCTATCCAGACTATGTCAAAGGCTTTCTTCAAATCTATCCATGCCTCAAACATCAGCTTCTTCTCTTGGAATGCATCCTTAATTTCTTGAGAGAGGTAGGTTGTCTGATCTTCCGTAGAGTAGCACTGCCTAAAGCCAGCCTGCTGTGGCACAAGGATGTTTTTACTTTCAATGTACCACTGTCTGTGATTGATGATGCGCTCCAGTGTTTTGCAGAGACAGCTCGTGAGGCTAATTGGTCTGTAGCTAAAGGCAATGGAACTATCTTTCCCTGATTTTAGGAGGAGTATCATGATTGCTTCTCTCCAGGCTTGTGGAACACTGCCTAAGGTCCAACTGCTATTGATGGTGACTTTCTCATTTTCAGTTTTGATATGGCTAGGTCCAGTTCGCTGATTGTGAACCTCATGTACTATTTCCTTCTGTCCTGTATGTTGCCGTTTCTCTCGAATCTCTTGTTGTTTCTCTGGACTAATTTTGATATTGTTATCTTGTGCGAATGAGTCCGCAAAATGGTCAGCTGCTTGCTTTCTTGTTAAGATGTTTCAATTTTTGAGTTTCTCCATGTGCCCTCATCGTTAAGTTGTTTTATTAGCTTCCACAATTTCCTTGTATCTCTTTCAAAGTTCAGAGACTCTGTTTTTTTTCATGCCAGCTTTTCCGTCTAGCCTGCAGCTTGGCCCTTTGAAATTTGGCTTTTGCATGCTGGAATTTATTGTGGTGCTCTTGGCTGGGTGTGACCTCTGCTTGCTTTCTACATACTTCCACATCATTATGCAACCGTTCCAGTTCACTACTCCAGTAGGGTTTATATTGTTTACGGGCTCCTCTTGGTACTGTTTCTCGCGCTGCCTGTAGTATGCATTTCCCAAACTCTTCAACTGCTTTATTTATGTCTTTCTCAGTGTTCAGGTTTCTAACCAGTATGCTGGTGCGATTCTTGTACATTGCCCAGTCTGCTTTCTTGTAGTTCCACCTCGAGAGGGTGCTGCTTTCACTTACAAGCTAATTTTCTACAGTTAGAAATACTGGTCGATGGTCGCTGCCACCAAGTTGTTTCCCAACAATTCGTGT